>JAKCPI010006593.1:0-29191 GCA_023213315.1 Euborellia annulipes | reverse complement strand
CATTTGTTTATTGCTTGCCTTGATTGCTTCAAGATAGAGAGTGTCTATGTGTGTGTGTGTGTGTGTGGTGGCGCTGGCATCACTCTCTAGACACGACTAGAAGAGCAATTCGCGCCGGTATCATCCCGCTTTTTTATCCGTAACTCGTTTCCGTGCCCTTTTTAAGTTTTCGTTAATATTTTAATAGTATTTATTTATTTGTGTTATTCATTCAGTTATATAATAATTCGTTCTAGTTTTATTTTTATGTGTGTGTTGTGAATTCAAAGTGATTTCCCTGCATTTGACGACCTGGGCCTGTCTGGCTGCAAACTTCAACTTTAAAGGTAGAATTCATTTAATTCCTTGAAAAATATTTAATTATTTTCACTTGTTTATATAATAATCAACTTTTAATGTTAAATGGGATGAAAAATTGACAAGTGAGGTTATAACCTATTAAAAAAAAATTATTTTTTTTTTTTAATATTTATTCTAAAAATGATTCGATTACCAAACATTATTAATCTTTTACATATTATCAATTAAATATTAATGCTCAAGTGCTCAAACTCGAGTTATTTAAACAAATTTGCAAGCGTCTGGTGACAGTTTTATTTTCATTTATATGAAATCAGCTTCTAAAATCTAAATGTATTTGATTCAGCATAAAATCGAGGGTTTTTCTGTCAATTTTTGTTTAGGTGTACATATTCTAGTTAGTAAATAATTAAGATAATCCCTTGGAAATTTGTTTCATCTCTATTTTGCTTGGTACATGGCCTGTTATAATAATCTCATTATGATTTGATTTTATAGATAATTTGTCAAGTTTATTTAGTATATCTTCTATTAATATTCCTGGAGTCATCAAATAAATAAGAACTTCCAATCCTTGTTCATTCCATTTATTGAATGAAAACTAGTTTATTTTTCTTTTTCTTTCATTTATTAAAGTATTTAACCACCTATCTATTTACTAAAGTTAGAGAAATATTTATTTACTTAAATATTATTATTTTCAAGAGTGTTTTTCATAAACACATCAACTTATCTTTGCTTTTTTACATGTGATTAATTCACTGTTTAAAAAAAATAAACTTTTATGATTCTAGGCTTTAAAATTCTAATTAAAAATATTTATCTCCTTTGATTAATAAAAAAAAACAATGAAATTATCACATGTAGCAGGCTTTAATTTTGTTACTCACACGATTTCCTTATATATATAAAATAATCTTTTGATTATTCACAATTTATTTGACTCTGGCGATACTAGGATCATCAAAGACAGTGGGCTCCCGGGATTTTGTTTAGGGGAGGCTTGAAATCTTTGTCGTGGAGAGGTAATGGCCCATTATGGAATAGGTAATTATGATCTATTCTATTTCCACTGAGAACATTTCCTATAACCGGTAGTGTCCATATCTTTTTTTCTAATATTATTCTATCAAGGAATCGTTGCAGACGCAAACATTTTTTTCTTTAATAGATTTTTTAACCGTCTAATGCGTAACAGGGTCCATTTATAAACTTAAGCTCAGGGCTTCTTGTGGGTACCTGGATGGCGACTACAAGCTGCCCTAGCTGGGACTGGCAGTATTTCTCTTCTTTGCATGTCAGTCTTTTCCCTTCTATAACAGGCTTCAGACCGTGCGATGGGCCGGCCTGTTCTATTCCTTCCCGGTTCCAAAAACCCATTCTCCGCCGACCCCTCACCGGGGGATTAAGGCGAAGAAAGAAGAAGAATATCAGATTTATAAATTTAATATTCGTTAAACATTATAAAATTTATTATTTAATTAAAATCCGAATGAAAGTAAAATGAAACGAAATGAATATAAATAATACGTCATATAAAATTATCAGTAACGAAAATGGGGCCATTATTTATTTGAATACAACTTTTTCTTCTCTCTCTCTCACTTTTCTTCTTTTCATAAACGATAAGAAAAGTTTTTACGGAAATTGAAAATAAATTTTCAACGAAAGGTAATTTTATTTCCCCCACCTCTCCAACTCTCATTAAGTAAATACTCGAATCTCTCTACGCGTATGAGTTAGAGATGGAAAAAAAATACATTTTAATATTTCATATTTTTTTTTTTTTTTTTTTTTAATCAAAAGCCATTTATTTAAAAACCATTTTGATAAAATGAAAATTGTTTATCAATTATTATTTTCCGATAAAATATCATCAAATGCAAAAAAAAAAAATAATAATTTCGAATAGGAGTAATGATTTCAGTTAACGAAATAATTGATTTTTGTTCGATTGAATGATTAAATAGGCATCAGTTTTCCAACTTTCTTCAAAAAAACTTTCGTCTTTGTCTCCCCCGCTTATTGATTTATCGAATTTTTACTTTCTCTTACCTATATATGTTAATATATGTGGAGAGAAAGTATTGGATTCATGTCATAAATTCGATGTCGAGATTTTGATGGATATACCTGTTTTGAGGTCCAAAAGTACTAGTACTTTTTCAATTTTTTTCGATTTTCTAAAAATTCGCTCTAACTATTTTGATTAAAATTAAAAAATCAATTAATTTTTTTATTGCTCTTTAAAATGTATATTCTCATTTTGCCCTTAAAATCTTCTGAAGACCACTTTACTTGTTGTCAACAAATGAACGGTATTCCATCATATTATTGAAATTTTATAACTGCTCTGAATAATAGGAACTTTGTATTTAGAGTCCTGAAGAAGGTAGGGTTTGTCTTCATAAACATCGCCTATTTAGAAGTTCTCCAAAATAAGGATTAGCTATTTCTTCACTACTAAAAACAGATTAGAATGTTTAATACCTTAAACTCAGAGGCTCTGAATGGTGACCACAAGTTCCTCGAACTAAAACTGGTATTTTATCTTTAAATCCCAGTCTTCTTCCTCTATCGACTCACCGACTTGTTCTTTATTATCTTTATTCTCCGACACCGAACCACGAAAATCAGAGATATAAAGATAGATTTTAAGGTCAAATTTGTAACTTCTTGAAAGTTTATATCCTTGATTCGGAGTCATTTTGGATTGGTCTTTGATTGATTTCTCTAGATAAATAATGGCAATTCACTGTCCTCAGGGGCTTATTTTGTTTGATGTAGCAGACTTTGATTTTGACTACTCGTTTTTACTTTTTAAAAATAAAGTAAGAATTTTTGCAATCTTCTTTTCATTCTTAAGGCTACAAACGTAACTGCAAACTTGACAAGCATGCATTGCAATCTTTTTGTACAAGCAAACTGTAGCGTCTGTAGAAGAATTTTGCACAAGCATTTTAATTGTGCAAGCTGCTTGATGTTCCATTGAATTTCAATAATGCACAAGTATATTTGAGCAAGCAAAACTCTTCGCCATTTTATAACCATGACATTTGATATTTATTTAATATAGACCTATATTAATTCATTTAAAATTACAATTTAAATATTAATATTTATTGTGTCTCTATTTAAAGCAAGTGAGTTCTTGTTATCTTCGAATAAATAACCTTTCGAATTTGACATTTTTAGGTTAATTTTTGGCATAAGCATGCTTGTGCCGAAGGGAATTTATGCATGCTGGTACAAAAAGATTGCACATGCATGCTTGTCAAGTTTGCAGTTACTTGTGTAGCCGCCTTTACTTATTCTATTCTATAAATTTCTAAAGAGATTATGTAAAGTCTGTTATCTTATTTATTAAGATGAATATTGCAGATAAAATTTTTTTATTATTACATTTCTTCTCTCAAGAGGAATTATAAGCGGTATTTGATCTTGAGATTAATCAGCTTGTTTAATCGTCTTCATCAATAATATTGAAATTCGCAATTACAAGAGATATTAAATTAAGTCTAAATTATTGACCTGAAATAATAGTGTCTAAACGTTTTGAATCGTCTATCAGGTGGAGGTGGGAGATGATGGGTTTCGCTTCAGGATGTTAATGATGTCCCCGAGAGGGTTGTTCACTGTCTGCCTGTCTGGTGTGAATGTAATGCCCAAGACGAGAACGAAACGAGGCGGCAGTAGGAGAAAATGATAGGAGCGAAGAGGAGGAGGCCATTAGGGACGCCTCGTTGGCGTTGGCGTCGTCGTCGGCGACACTGCATTCTCTCCCTCTTCTCCGAGTTCACTTCACGACCAATTGGAGTCAAGTCAAGTTGCTACCTTTCTTCCAAATGCTCGTCATCATCATTCAAAAAAAAAAAATAGAGTAAAGGATAAAGGTGCATGCGTAAAAAAATCTCTTTCTCTATAAAACGTACAATCTCTTGAACACTTAAAGTGCATTCAAATCACAAATTCTTCAAAGCAACATGCTATAACAATTTATGGAATAAAGTAAAAAAAAAAAAAAAAAAAAACGTTTTTGTATTAGAATCAATTGATGTAGCCAGTGAATTTGATGTGGAGATTATCCGTCCCAATAGTTTGCATTTCTTTTTCGGGGATTTGAAATTGTTTTTACAATAATTAATTACGAATCAAAACTTTAAAGAATTGCGGCTGCTTAACCATTCAATTGGATCCAATCAATTGAAATATATGAAAGGGTTTTAAATGACGTAGTGGAGTATCTCAATTTATATCATTTTTTAGAAGAGCTTTATAGTGTCCAGATACATCAGTTCGTGGTGTTTCAAAATATTAAATGTTGAGATACGCAAAACCAAAATAATACGAAAAAACATGGAAATGCAGATTCGTCACTTTGTGATAATGTAAAGGTCAGGACACGGCCATACCCGTTGTATCTCAATTTTTAATTTTATTGAGATACGTCACTACGTGATGCAAGCGACGAATTGTTCTTCGAAATTCCAATGATTTTATTTATTGTTTTAGAATCACCCTATTAAACTATCATTTATTAATTCAAAAGGCCATTTAGTTGATGTTATTTCCGAAACCTCCTCCTCCTCCTTTCTTCTCTTCCATTTATTAATATCTTGACTCAGAATGATAAATATGCCACAAGATAATAATACGCAACAATGCACTCATTTCATTTGGTTAGAGAGAGAAACATTCGGAGGTTTTGAATTATGATTTCTAAATTCCTAAAAGCCAAGAAGGAAGGAAGGAAGGAAGGAAATAGAGGGGATCTCTTTTGATTTGAATTAATTTAAATAAATAAATATTTCTCTTTTTTTCTCTTTATATGATCTCGAATAGTTTATTGCTGTGCTGATTGCGGTATAAAAAGTCCTGGCTTAGGACCAAAAGTGTGACTCTATCAGATTGCATTACAAATAATATAGATAGCCGAGCCACCCCTTGGATCTCCCTCCAGCTGGCTCGGGCCGCCTGCGGCGGACCCTCGCCTTTTCTTAATTATGAGAATCCGTGGCGCCCGCCTTTGCATCTAGACACGGGGGCTTCGCCCCCCCCCCCCCCTGGACCACCGCCAACTGGCTCGGGCCCTCGCCTTTTCTTTCTTTTTTTTTAACACTCACACTTTTTTCTCATTCACACTCACACTCACACACTCATTCACACAGTCTTTTCGGCAACTTAGGCCATTTAAGACTTTAGACGATATCCATTATTTATTATTATACATATTAGGGTCCAGGCATTCTTATATAAGCCATCTGGTATCCGGATGGCTTAAATAAAATCATCGGACTGCCTGGGGTCCGAACCCGCGACGTTTGGTATACGAGGTTAGCACGTTAACCTCTACACCAAGCCCCGAGGGCTGAAACTATTCTGATCTGTGTTAAACATAGTAAAATATTAATATTGTTACTATGGCAACCATTAGCAAAAAGTTAAATCTTTTCAATAGAATAAAAGAGCAGGGAGGAGGAGGATCTGTGAAATAACATGAAATGCGATTTATTCGTAAAACGTGCTAAGGTTTTGGCCTGGGCGGGGGGGGGGGGTCAAATTTACTGCTAGAAAGGTAATGGCGCGTGTTCATTTTTCGTGACATTTTCATACTCAAAAGAGGAGAATAAGAAGAAGAAGAAGAAGAGCAAAGGAGGATGCTTTTAATCCCCTTCTTCTCTCTCCTTTCGCTTTTCGGCATAACCATTGTCGTAATTCAGTTGCCAAATGAAAACATGTCACATCTTTGTCGAATCTACGGCGCCCCGGGAAATTAAGCTTTTTATTTATTATCACGTTAAAGAGGTGCGAATGAGAGTCTTCAAATGGGTCCAAGAGACACCTCCCGTCTCTCTCTCTTTCCTCTTGGACCCACCTCTGGGTGTCGGTCTGGAATTTGTCAAATGATCATTTAAAATGAAATTCCCTAAGTTCACTAAAACGAGTTAACCAAGCGAGAGAGGCGAGAAAGAAAAGAATATTATTATTATTATCTATTAAACATATTGCATGTCTGATTAGAAAATAATGTATTTATTTTAAACTATTTTCCTTCATTATTATGTTAAGGAAAAATTTCACATTTCATTTTTATATTGTATTTTATTCGTTTTAAATCAAAAGAATCGAATTTACATTTCTTCACCACCCCTAGAAAAAAATTTATGGCAATAATTAAGGAGTTTGTCTCCAGCTCTGGACCAAATTAAAAATTACTTTAAAGGATGTGCAGAAACAGCCAAGAATCAATACTCTAAATCCTTTAAGGAAACGTTTCGGTGCATTTATTATTGTTGATGAGTAACAGGATGAAGAAAGAAAGCAGGTAGTATTTATTTTATTTATTTAATACTCCATTAGGCTAACGTTTCGGTCTTGGTCGAGACCATCTTCAGAGCTCGACCGAGACCGAAACGTTAGCCTAATGGGTATTAAATAAATGAAATAAATACTAGCTGCTTTTCTTTCTTCATCCTGTTACTAATCAATAGAGACCGGATTTTAAGCAAAATGCTTATTGCTCAATTTTATAAGCAACCATTTGATATTTAATTTCTATACGAATTAGGAAAAACTAAGTGCATTGAGATTGCATTTTTATGCTTTTTTTGCTTTTTTTGAGTTTTTATGCTTTTTTTCCCTTTCGTGCTTATTTGAACTTATTTTACGAATATTTATAATATTTTTTGTTTTTTTTTATTAAAAAACACACTTTTTTCCCATTCACACACGCATACACCAGGGACATGTATAAGGGGGGAGAGAGCCCCCCCCCCAAAAAAAAAAAAAAAAATTTCAAAAGCCCGGCAGTGCGAAAAATTATAGCTTTGTAAAAAAAAAATTTCCGCAGGGTGAAAAAATTTGGTTCCGCAAAAACAAAATTTTTCGCAGGGCGGGGCGGAATAAATTTAGTTTCTTAAAAAAAAAAATTTGTATACGCCATTGGTATGAGTAAAAATTGCTTATGAGCTGCTTTTTTTCAACTTTTATGCTTATTTAACAACTTTTTATTCAAGTTTTTTTATGCTTTTTTAAGCACTTTTTTTCCATTTTTTATGCTTTTTTGTCCGGTCTCTACTAATCAACAACTTTTATCCAGCTATATATCTACTCCATCTCCAGTCCTTTCTAAAATACATACAAATTTTACAAAATTATTTTTTTTATACACCCTGTATATCTGTATATATTTTGTTCGTTTCACTTGCCATTGCAGTATAATTTACACATTTTGCCCTGCATCCTGTTCGTTTCATTTTTTTCACGTTAGTTTGTTTGAAACTTGTGCCGGAACAGAAAATATAGATTTTGCTGCTTAATTTGACCCAATTGAATAGCTGTGTGAATTGTGCAGGGCGATCTCAGCGCCAAAGTTTTAATTGATGACCACCTTTTGTCGCCATTTTCTCTCAATTCAAAATAATTTCGACAATAAAAAAGATAAGTGTTTTAGGCTTTATGTTCATTTTTTTTTAATAATAATTTTTTTTATTATTATTATTTATTTAAGGATCACCGTTATAAAAATATTCGAAACAATCCAAGACAAAAATGACAACTGAAGGTTATGTTAAGTTATTAAGAACTCATTTTGCAAGTTTATGACTTCAATTGTACAGATATAAAAAAGTTGCACTTTTCGTTCTAGACAGTTTGGGTATGTTTTGCACCTTTTGACAAATCTAATGATTTATAAATATAAAGCGTTCAGAGTATTAATTCTTGGCTACCTCTACCTCTACCTCTACACACCCTTTACGATTTTTTTTTATCTAAATATTTCCTTTTTATATTGACCCCGAGGGGTAAATATCATGTTTTAATACTTTTGTTTATGCAAGACATTTTCTCAAATGAAAATATAGAAATCTATACTATTATATAAAAGACAATCTCTGTCTGTCTGTCTGTCTGTCTGTCTGTCTGTCTGTCTGTCTGTCTGTTTGTAACGCATAGACTCCGAAACTACTGGACCGATTTTCATGGAGTTTTTTTTTAATGGGTAGGGAATTTTCCGGGGGGGTGGTTTTAGGCTATCATTATATCGAATTAGGGGGTAGGGAACCCCCCTTTTTGGGGGTTATCAATTACCCCATAGCAAAGCATTGGAAAACAGGATCAAATTTGCTTCCGAAGGCGCGGCAATTGCTCGCCAAGCGAGCAAGCTCGGGTAGGTGGAAGGGAGTCAAGGGGCGAAGCCCCCGCTGCGCAAGGTTCGCCTAAGCGGAACTGCGCAACTTATGACATGGACAAGATTTTTGCGATATTATAACATCGCGGCGTGAGCCCAGAAGGAATTTTATATAATTAAATATTTTTAATTCGATATAACCGAAAAAATTCATATACCCGAATGCCGCTTGGTCTAGTGGTAAAGCACACTTCGAGTACAAAGTTGGGGATCCTCAACCAGCGGCACACCTATTTTTTCGGGCATAGGAATTAATAAATATTTAACTATATAAAACTCCCATTGATGTATTTTTACTCAGTACTAGTAAAGTTTACTATATTAATGTTATGGTGTACGTTACTTATTATATAATATTTCAATAAATTTACATCTATACTATTATATAAAAGACAATCTCTGTCTGTCTGTCTGTCTGTCTGTCTGTCTGTCTGTCTGTCGTTTGTAACGCATAGACTCCGAAACTACTGGACCGATTTTCATGGAGTTTTTTTTAATGGGTAGGGAATTTTCCGGGGTGGTTTTAGGCTATCATTATATCGAATTAGGGGTAGGAACCCCCCTTTTTGGGGGGTTATCAATTACCCCATAGCAAAGCATTGGAAAACAGGATCTAACTCGCTTTATGAAAAATATATTTATCAAATCTTTAAAATGAAAAATAAAAAACTCTTCCTCCCCCTAACAATTCGACATTTGAAAAGATTTTTCCGCTCTGCGCCCCCACCCCCCCCTAAAATTTTATTTTTTTTATTTTTCATTCGATTTTAATAAAATTTAAAATGACGCTTTCTTAGGGTGTAAATAATTGAAAAATGGTATTTTAGACCCCAGAAAGTTCAATCACCCCCCTGCCCCCCCCGAAATTTATTTTTCATTCGATTTTAATAAAATTTAAAATGTTGCTTTCTTAGGGTGTAAATAATTGAAAAATGGTATTTTAGACCCCAGAAAGTTCAATCACCCCCTGACCCCCCTAAAATTTATTTTTTATTCGATTTTAATAAAATTTAAAATGACGCTTTCTTAGGGTGTAAATAATTGAAAAATGGTATTTTAGACATAAGAAAGTTCAATCACCCCCTGCCCCGCCCCTGAAATTTATTTTTCATTCGATTTTAATAAAATTTAAAATGTTGCTTTCTTAGGGTGTAAATAAT
Source organism: Euborellia annulipes (assembly GCA_023213315.1). NCBI lineage: Eukaryota > Metazoa > Arthropoda > Insecta > Dermaptera > Anisolabididae > Euborellia > Euborellia annulipes. The sequence goes on along the minus strand of JAKCPI010006593.1, from coordinate 19,540 downwards.
TGAAAAATGGTATTTTAGACCCTCAGAAAGTTCAATCACCCCCCCTGACCCCCCTAAAATTTATTTTTCATTCGATTTTAATAAAATTTAAAATGACGCTTTCTTAGGTGTAAATAATTGAAAAATGGTATTTTAGACATAAGAAAGTTCAAACACCCCCCTGCCCCCCCCCTGAAATTTATTTTTCATTCGATTTTAATAAAATTTAAAATGACGCTTTCTTAGGGTGTAAATAATTGAAAAATGGTATTTTAGACATCAGAAAGTTCAATCACCCCCCTGACCCCCCTGAAATTTATTTTTTCATTCGATTTTAATAAAATTTAAAATGTTGCTTTCTTAGGGTGTAAATAATTGAAAAATGGTATTTTAGACAGCAGAAAGTTCAATCACCCCCCCTGACCCCCCCCTGAAATTTATTTTTCATTCGATTTTAATAAAATTTAAAATGTGGCTTTCTTAGGGTGTAAATAATTGAAAAATGGTATTTTAGACCTCAGAAAGTTCAATCACCCCCCCGCCCCCCCCCCTGAAATTTATTTTTCATTCGATTTTAATAAAATTTAAAATGTGGCTTTCTTAGGGTGTAAATAATTGAAAAATGGTATTTTAGACCTCAGAAAGTTCAATCACCCCCCCCACCCCTGCCTCCTAAAATTTATTTTTCATTCGATTTTAATAAAATTTAAAATGACGCTTTCTTAGGGTGTAAATAATTGAAAAATATATTAATCAAATATTTAAAATAAAAAATAAAAACTCTTCCTCATAATTAATTAAAATACATTTATCTGGACAACTCTTAGTCATATCCCGAGACGCCGCCCGCCAGGGCTTGCGGTAGGGTTGCCGAAGGCAACCCTACCGCAGCTAGTATTATATAAACTTAATTTTTTCATAATTCAAGGAAGGGTGCCCCTTAGTGTTTAATGTTATTCCCAAGGGTGCCATGAACTTCAAAAGGTTGGGAAACTCGGGACTAAATAAATGGATTCTGTATACGCAAATTTTGTATAAAATATGAAAATATTTTTTTATTTATCTTTATTTATTATATAATTTATAAAACTTTAGCAATCATTTGGAAAATTGATCACTGTGGATAATATTTGGGCCTCCCCTTAGATTAGTCCGCGCCTCCCAGTAGAGTGTTTGATTCATCATATGGTCAGAACGATAAAAATAAAAAAACACAGGCCTATGTAATTTCTTAACAAGGAAAGAATTTTGAAAGTGTCTTTTTTTGCTAAGTATTTCCTGTTCAAAGTCGTTGACATTTGCTCTAGTCATCATAATTTGAAGGCCATTTTATTATAGATTCTCTCTGTATGTATAATGTCAAAGGAAATTAAAAAATTTCTTTATTAAAATTCATAAACTATTCCCCTAAGATGAACTAAGAGTTTTTGAATTTCAAAAAGAATGCACTTAAATAATTTGCAAAAGTGGGATGTCCAGTCAAATTGAATGTTTGGAATAAATACATTTTTTCTTTTGATATTCAAACACGCTTATTTTTGGTTTATGTAAAAATATTAATACAATTACTAGTTAGTATTTTTCTGTTCAAAAGAAGTATGATATTTTCAACTATGTTTGATTCAGAAGAAAACAACGATTATCTGATAAAGGTATTTGTTTACTTTGGAGGGTAATAGAAAATATATCACCTAAAGAAAAAAATCTGGTGTGAGAGCACACCCTTATTTTCTGTCTCGACATTAGTTTACAGTAATATTAATATATCAACACCGAAGAGATAAATGGTTTCTATTCTATTTAGCCAGAAAGTAATATTTAAGCGAGGTGAATAACTGAATCAATATGTAGAAGGATGAGTAAAAAGGCCAAGCAGCTATTATTATTTCTTTATGAATATCAAACCCACAGCGACGTTTCGGTCGACTATGCGACCATCTTCATGGCTATAATGGAGTATACAAAGACATAACATCAAAAGGTTATTGTATCAACAATATCAAATTCTTTTTTTTAAGTCTTCGGCATCTTAGGCCTTATAGATTTTCATATGATACAATTATTATTTACGATATAAATTTGGGCCCAGGAATAATTATTTATACCAAAGTATTTAGTTAAAATCGAGTGAAAATGACTGCTTGTTGAGTTCATAGACACGATAGACCGTAGGCACTAGTCGAAACATTATAAAATATAGGGAATTTATATTATACACTAGGTTATGTGTTTCAAAATTGTTTTATTAACTTGATACGATACGAATACAAAACTGACAATGTCTTGAATAACCTCTAAAGATGACACACAAGTGCCGAAATATTTAAAATAATCTAAATATATCTATATTCGCTAATGTCCGTCTGTCTGTCTCTGTCAAGCTCTATTTAGGTAACTTCCAGTTGGAATTTTGAAATGAAATTTTATATGCATAAAAGAGGACCTTCTCGGGATTACAGGAAAATTATTTTCAACCCGAAATTCCTATAACTTTTGAGTTATTAATTCTAAAAGTTACGATTTTTCCCATAGGAAATGTATAGAGAAATATTTATGTATTCTTTTCATTTGTGTATTCCATGAAAGGCCCGAGTGAGCTGGCTGGGGTCCAGGGGGCGAAGCAATATTGAAACACAATATTGAAACACATAACTAGTATATAATTTAAATTCCCGAGATAAACAAAAGTGTTAAAAATTTAAACGTTGATAAAAAAATATTCCAGGATCGTCCAAATAATCCCTTAAAAAATTATCAAACTGGTTGGCAACATTTCATTCTGCCATCTAATAAATATATCGATCAAAAAAATCTAACACCATTTGAAAATTAAAATACAAATTAATACTGTAGGTTTTTCTCAAAAGTGATAGAGATGTCCAGCTTATTTTTACTTTTTCTTTCTCTTACCTCTATATATGTTAATATATAAGAGAGAGAAAGTATTGGATTCATGTCAAAATTCGATGTCGAGATTTTGATGGATCTTCACGTTTTGAGGTCCCCTGAATCCAAAAAAGTGGTTTTCGCGGCATGGTCTGTCTGTCTGTGTGTCGTCTGTCTGTGTGTCTGTCTGTGTGACTGTGAACAAAATATCTCAAGAACGAAAAGAGCTAGGAAGTTGAAATTGTATATTTAAGTTAGGCACCCCCATGGACGTGACACGAAGCTTTAACCAAAATCGACCAAAGAGTACTAGTACTTTACTGATGCACTTTTTCAGTTTTTTCGATTTTCTCAAAATTTGCTCCAACGATTTTTTTTAAATTCAAAAATCAATTATTTTTTAGATTCTCAAAATGTATATTCTCATTTTGTGATTGAAATCTTCTGAAGACCACTTTACTCTTGTTCTCCATAGAAAAGATAGGAGAAATGGTTGCCATGGTAACAAAATATAAATATTTTGTCATACTTATAAATGTTACATCTTGAAAATCGAATGTACCGTACTGTCGGAAACTAAATACATGTCGACACAAAAAATCTGGTGGACAAGCACATACACAACATTCGATTACCGAAGGTAAGAGAAAGTTGTGTGCTGTCGCCAGTCACACCAGATTTTTTATTGTAAACCAATTTTCTAAAGAAGTATAAAAAAAGAATGTTGGAGGGAGGTTAATTGGGAAGGTTGGCTGATGGCCTTGGTTAAGAAGAAACAGCAAGCAAGGTCTATTCAAAATCAATAGGGGGATAGTTTTTGCTGGTAAAGGCTGATGTTGATTCTCAAGGGTCTACGGCTTTTGTGACATTTAGGTCACTGGCAACCGACAGACTCTCTTCCTTTCCTCTTCTATTACGTATATTGATCACCACCTCCACCAAGGAGATACTTTACTTCTTCGGAAAGCTAAGAATATATCTGATATTATCAATCCTAATTTTCTTTTGGTTTTTGATGATTTTTTTATTTTAAGCTAATTTTTTGTTCATTTATTATTCTTCAATAAATTAGAAATTTGGAAAGAAACATGATCAAGTCTTAGGGTACATAGAACCTGGGTATTTACAGTGAAATTAGAAATTGAAGAAAATTATCTGATTTTTTATCAAAATTAACGAAAAAATGTCTTTTTCTTCTTTGATTATTTCAAAAACTATTCAGTTTTCGGAAAAATATCAAAGAATAAAAACTTTTTAATATTCAGTATTTTATCATAATATAACAAAGAAATTGAAAATTTCGAAATTTTTGAAAAAACTTATTAGGTAAAGTACTACTTTCAGGTGACATATTTACTCCAAAAGTTGATAGAAATCTACAAATTTAGTGTAAGAAGCATATACCAAATTTCATCGATCTGGCTGCTCTGGTTTTTAAGCAATCTCTTTATATTCTATACGAGAAAGTAAAAGTGTGTTTAAAGAAAAAAAAAATCTTAGGACAATTCCAAAACAAATGTTCTATTTTAAGAGCACCTTTTATAAAGAAATAAATGATTAAAAAAAAAGGAAAATATATAGGCTATATTTCTATATCATAATTGTCCTTTTATAATTCCAAGTTTTTTTATTTTAACATTTATTTATCACATATGTATTGATAATGAAATAAAAAATATATTTTCCAATTTATTTACTCCAATTTTTTATCAGACAAATAAATAAAGAGCCTAAGTGAAATTATCAGACAAATAATTCCATCCAAGAAAGTACAGTAAGAGATAAAAATCCGAACTTCTTAAAAATAAATAGGGTTGATTAATTAGAAGAAAGGATCGAACGGGAACAGCAGACAGTGAAATAAAAAGTTTTATATTTAGTTGCCGACGTTTCAGGTGCTAGTCGCACTCATCCTCAAGTCAAGCAGAAACTAGCACTCGAAACGTCGCGACGTCGGCAACAAAATATAAAGCTTTTTATTTCATCTTAGCTACTGTTATCGAGAAGGTTCCCATCCATTTCTTCTAATTCAGTGGTTACCAACTGAACGTCCGGGAAGGAGACCCAAGTGTTTGGATACCAAAATGGCTTAAATAAGACCTCCAATATGTATATTAATTAATAACAGTTATCGTCAAAGTCTTATATGGCCTAAGTTGCTGAAAAGACTGTGTGAATGTGTGTGTGAGTGTGAATGAGAAAAAAGTGTGAATATTTTTTATTTAAAAAAAAAAGACAAACTTTTGACCTCCTTGGGCTCAAGCTATTTATACTTTGTACATATTTATTTAAATTAATGGCTAGACAATACAATTTAAATAATTAAGTAATAGCTATAACATCCAAGGAAAGAATACTTTACGTTAAATACTACATTTAATGTGATGACATCATTTCATTACATTACCATCAATTCATTAGTTTGCAAATAAACATTAGTTTTTAAAAATCGTTATATACTCGCAGGGCCGCAGACAGAGGGGGGACAGGATGGGATCTACGAGGGAGGCCGGACGCATTGAGATCCAAATTCCTAATGAAAAATTATACCTCTTACGACAGAGGAGTTATTCAAGCCGATAAACTTTTTCGTGCATGCCCCTCTAACCTGCCACTATAGACACATGATTTGTAAGACGTTGTCACGTCAAAAGAAATTAAGATGAAATTTTTAATCTACCGAAGCTAGAACCCTTTAGTCTCTAAATTTACTCATAAAAAAAAAAAAATATTTTCTTTACTGAAGCGCATATTTTGGGAATTTTTTTTTTATTTATCCTTTCCAGCCAAAGGGATGAAAATTTTCTATTAGGCATATTATATTAAATATTGCCTATTCGGATTTTTTTTTTAATTTCATTAAGGTCTTTTTCGGCAACGAAGGCCATTTAGACCCCGTCTCTATTTATTGGTAGCCAATCCAATTGAAATAAATTGTCGTATGAGACGGAATGCGAACCCTTGATACAAGTTAACCACTACACCAAGGCCCGAGGGTACTATTCGGATTAATTTTGTTTTTGTTTATTTTTTGGGGTCCATGTCTGCTGGATATTGTATAGTATATGTTATCGTCTATATTAAAGTATCTAAAAATTATTTGGTTCCCGACTCATTAAGTCAAAACAAGGGACTATCTGTCTAATATTGGAATTTTTTCAAGGCTGTAGCAGAGCCAATAAATATCCTTTGTGAAAAAATGTAGCTTTAAATAAGGTGTTGTTATTGGATAATAAAAGATTATTTTATACAAAGAGACGAGGTATCGAAATGCATTCAAATGAGTTATTTATCTCTCTCTCTCTCTCTCGTTTTTGCTTAGATTACACATTCATTCTCACATACTGTGTCGCTTCTTTTTTTTCTAAGGTCATGGGCCATGTTGTAATTCATTTAAAACCAACACATTTCGACTGACTTTTTTTAAACTAACAAAATAATCACGCGTCCTAATTCGTCCTTAAAAAGTCCTTTTACAGTTTAAATGTAATTTAAAAGAAAAAAAAACACAATTAAATTAAGCATTGATAAACACTAAACACTTGTATAAATAATTGAAAAAAAAAGTTTATATTTTTTTTAAGTAGAATTTACTAAATATTTATCTTAGATAAGAATTTGTTTTATAAGGATTATTTAATGCAACTAAATTTTTTTAATATGAATCAGCTGTGTATTGGAGTTGTGCACTGGGGGTTACTACGAAGAGAAAGTTGAAATATCATTAATTGCTTATCATCGACAGTGTCAATATTCCCTCGTTATCTTTCTTTTTTGTGCTTCCTGTTATTTTAATTTGGTTAATAGACAAAGGGCTTTTCTCCTCAATGAATTTTTTTTTCCTTTTATACAAATAGAGCTCTTCCGGATCTTATAAAAAACAAGAGAACCCAAACAGCTCATAAAATTCTTTTAAATTCTTCACATAAATAAAGAGAGAATAGAAGAAAAAGACCACCAGAGATGAAATTTTATTTCCTTTCTCTTACCCTATATATGGAATATATAGAGAAAGTATTGCGATCGTGTCAAAAATTCGATGTCGAAGCACAGCGCTATCTATGAATCGTGTGGTCAAGTTTGGAACTAAAGTGCTAAGAGAAACTAAATATATCTTGACATAAAAAATCTGGTGTGTCCTGCGCGGTGCACAACTTTCTCTTACGTAAGCGAAAGTTGTGTGCTGTTTTCAACTTGTAATTTCCACCCTTGTATTGTTCTAGATGTGATTATTTTATTGAAAAAGAAAGTTGACATTTCTATTAGTAGATTTCTAACTTAGAACCATGGAAGTGACCATTAAAGAGTTTTCATATTTTTTTTATAAAACAATCAAAAACCATAAGGAGTGGCCTAACTGTGGCATTTTTTCTACAATACGTTATAAGAAATTAAGAAAAAAAGTGTATTTATCTATCTTAAAGAAAGGCGATGTTCAGCAAGGAGAATAAAAAATTCTTTTTAATTTTTTGGCCAACGTTTCAGACGCCAATCGAGTCTTTCTTCGGAACTAAAGGTTGTTATGTTGTGAAATATTAATACACATAGATGTAAAAAATAAAATATTTTATATCAAACACGATAACATCTATGTGTGTTTCATAACACCCTTTAGTCCGGAAGAAAGACGCGATTGGCGTCCGAAACGTTGACCAAAAGAATTTTAAAAAAATATGGGGATTGACTTCCCCGAGACTTTCTCATTTATTCTTTTGGAATTACGTCTGGGTATGTGTGTGAACACGATTGCTTAAAAACCAAAGCAGCTAGATCGATGAAATTTGGTATATGCTCCTTATACTAAAATTGTAGATTTCTATCAACTTTTGGAGTAAATACGTCACTTGGAAGTAGTACTTTACTTAAAAAGTTTTTTCAAAAATTTTGAAATTTTCAATTTTTTTGTTATATTATGATAAAATACTCTATTTTAAAAAGTTTTTATTCTTTGACATTTTTACGAAAACTGAATAGTTTTTGAAATAATCACAGAAGAAATAGAAAATATTCGTTAATTTTGATAAGTATTTAAAAATGATTATGGTTTTTTTCATATCAAATTTTTAAAGCTCAAATATTTTGAAAAGGATTGAAGCCAGTACAGTGAGGGACAATATTAAGCCCCACCCATGCGTTTTCTACTTGAGATTATTTCATTGTTTATAAAAAAATATTAAACATTTTTTAATGGAAACTTTCCTAGTTCAAACCTAGAAAATTTCCAATAAAGCTTTTCATTTTCTTTTATAAAAACAATGAAATAATCATAAGTAAAAAACGCATGGGTGGGACTTAATATTGTCCCTCACTGTACTTTGAGTTTGTTATCTAATAAAATACGAATTATAATTCCCCAAGTGTCTGACTGCATGTCCGTTTGTCCTCGTCTCTTCCGTATAATCTGATGGAATTTTAGATGATGCCAGCCAATCTCCAGGGTCCAAATAATATAATTTGTATTACTCCAATTCTTTAATTATTATTTCATACGTTAAATGAATAATTAATAAGCTTATTATAGTTATTTTTAATATTCAGTTTAAAAGTTTTCCAAATGGTGATTAGAACGTCAACAAAATTTGCTTACTTCAAACTTCTTTTTATTTTATAGCCTATATTTTTTTTCATTTAGAAGAGATGTTTTGTTCTCGGAAATTAGATAATAAATTCTCTATGCAGGTTTTATTTTGAATTGACAGATGAAGAGAAAATTTAGGATAAGTTCCTAAGTTAGTAAATAATTGATGAGGGAGATTCTAGTCATGACCTATGACTACCATTCATCATTGAGAGAAATGACTAATTAGGGTCATTAAGCAATAAGCAGCTCTATGGCTAATAAGCTTATTCATGTAAATATCAATAAAATATTTTAACAATTTTTATTAGACTTCTAAGAAAAAAAAAATTAAATTCTTAAATTTAGTGCGAAGAAGGAAGTGTAATTAAAGAGACGTTTATGACATTAAAAATAAAAGAGAATATGTCACAACATTAAAAAAAGGAGTAGGAAAAATTGTAGCAGTTGATTTTGTTTTTAGTTAGACTGATGTCCTAATAGCATAGTTATCCAATTTAATATTTAAACGAGCAAACTATTTGTTGTTAGGCGTTACAATTGATAATAATAAGGTTTACGATATAGAGATAACAGGATGCATCTTTTAAATCATGCTATGTTCACTGGCGGATTCCAGGGAGGGGAAAGGTTGAGATTAAACCCACCAAACAACTAAAAAACTTCGATTTCATCAACTATTAAAACAAATTATTAACTCTGTGGTAGCGCGACAAAAATATTGGTAATTGAAAAAAAAAAATAGAATTTTGGCATACAAAAAGATTGTTTTTTTTTTTAATGCAAAATGACTGTGGTCTGCCTATATATCAATAGTTTTCTGTTAATACGAACATTTTTAATTTTTTATTCGCCGACGTTTCGGTCGCCAATCACGACCTTCATCAGGGCAAATATTGTCAATTATAAGCGACCTTGGGTATTTTAATGTATATTGCAATATTGTATATATACATTGACATGTATAAACATTTTCATATACTTGCTTGCGTCCCGAGTAAAAAAGATTAAAAATGATGGAAGGATCCACACGCCCGCAGCAGGTCAGAATAGTGAACCTTGAAAGACACACAGGGATATACACGTCCACACCAGGGACACACAGTGTAGATCGAAAGTGAAAATGTGTCCCTAAAGGTTCACTATGCAGACCTACTGCGGGCCCTCAATCACTTTTAATCATTTTTACTCGGGTGGGAGTCTGTGATTCAATGATCATTAAATCATCATTGAATAAAAATGATCATTGAATCAGAGACCCCAAGCAAGCAAGTATATGAAAATTTTTATAAATGTCAAATTAAAAAGAATTGTATATGATTGCAATAGACATTAAAATATCTAAGATCATGTATAATTGACAAAAATTGCCCTGATGAAGGTCATGATTGGCCGACCGAAACGTCGGTGAATAAAAAAGTGAATAAAAGATTTTTTATTTAATCTCCTGGCTGAAAAGTTCCTGCGAATCCTGATCTCTAAACAAATGTTAACGAATTTAATAATTTTTAAAATATAATTATTTAGGGGTGACGACATTTTGAGTGCCGGCCGCGCTCTTCATCAGGATAAAATAGATATTACTAGCTCCAGGTTATTATTACAATATATAGACTGAGAATTTTTCAAAACATTGCTATCATCGAGCCTGGCATCTGTTTTGTTCAGAAGACAGGCACTAAAAAAACACATTGGCAAAATAGCCTATATTCTCTTATGTTCACTCCTGAATATCGGTTCATCTCCACTTAGTAATTTAGAATTGGGTATAGGAGACTTTGCAGCCAAGGAAATTAAATAAAAAACTTATTTAATTATTAATCGTCGACGTTTCGGTCGCAAATCACGGCCTTCCTCAGGACGATTAATTGTTAGAATACAAGGTTAACAATTAATCGTCCTGAGGAAGGTCGTGACTTGCGACCGAAACGTCGACGATTAATAATTAAATAAGTTTTTTATTTAATTTCCTTGGCTGCAAAGTCTCCTATACCCAATTCAAAGTCTACAGCCACTTATCATTAGTAATTTAGTCATCACTAAGTAAGCATCTAATTTTTAATTATTTTAAATAATAAAAATCAAATTTCATCTAACTTATATTTATGTCATTCTTGTCATCTATACCTGTAATTAACAGTACAACTCTAGAAAAATATAATAAGAAATTCTAAAAATATATTTAAAGATTGAAGAGGGGCGTAGTAAATTAAAAATTAAGGATCATAATTTTTTTTAGATTACTAAAATACGAGAGAGAATTTGAACTTATAAAATTTTATTAAAGACCAATATAATTGGAGAAGGGAGTGAACTCCTGGACCCCTCTTCCCGGCAGGGATTAACTAAGGGGTAGTAGGTTCCCGTTTCATTCCCCAATGAGCAGAGATTGAAAGAAATAATATATGTGTAATTCAAAATTCCAATAAAATTTTATTTTCAAACTTCAAACAAAATATCAAACGGGAGCTGTTCCCTAAGCGATAAGATTTATTTTAAAGCATCCGAGACTTTAAATTAAGCAATTTAAAGTCTTATATTATAGGAGTGACATTGAAAATAAAATTTAATTTGGAAAAATATCGTATTTAAAATTATTATTAATTATGTTAATAATAAGAATCCACTTACAAATATCGTCATCCATTGCGATTTAATAAATAATCCAAATGCGACATGAATCCGGAACAAACACTTAAGTGAAGCACGCACTACACACTCACTGACACTGGGGAGGGGGCAACAATAGGGGCAACTTGCATTCACTCACTAACTGTTGACAGACGGCAGCACACGTGTGCGCCGGGCGGAGCCACGAGAGCGAAATATATAGAGAGAATTAACCGGTTACGCGGTTGCCACTCGACTGACTGGTGGCAGTCGGCGGAGGAGAGGCCCCGTCGACGCTCCCCCTCCTCTGGAGGAAACGCCACTGGAGGGGAAGTTTCGCTTGCTTCTCTATGGCAGTGGTGCATCAACCAGGTGGAGGGGATGAACTCACCCCTCCCCACCTTTACTATCTTCTAATTTAGAAAAAATCTGGTGTTACTGGTTGCACAGACACAACTTTCTCTTACATTTGGTAATCGAAAGTTGGGTCCTGTGCTTGTCACACCAGATTTTTCGTGTCGACATGTATTTAATTTCCAACAGTAAGGTACAGTGAGGGACAATATTAAGTCCCACCCATGCGTTTTCTACATGTTATTATTTCATTATTTTTAAAAAAATATTATATATATTTTTTAATGGAACCTTTCATTGTTCAAACCTGGAAAATTTCAAATAAAGATTTTCATTTTCTTTTATAAAAACAAATAATCACAAGTAGAAAACGCATGGGTGGGAATTAATATTGTCCCTCACTGTACATTCGATTTTCAAGATGTAATTTTTTTTTTTTTATAATAAAAAAACATTCATACTTTTTTTCTCATTCACTCTCAGATTCACACAGACTTTTCGGCAACTGAGGCCATTTAAGACTTTGACGATAACCGTTATATTACTAATATATATATATATATATATATATTTGGGGTCCAGGCATTTCTATTTGATGTAAGAATTTTAATCAAAATCGTTAAAGTGAATTTTTAGAAAATCGAAAAAAACTGAAAAATTATTTCAGTAAAGTACTACCCTTTTTTCAATAAAAAATAATTTTATATTTTATATTCTTCCTTTCTTTAAATACTTACTCTTTTTACATTTTATACAAATTTACATCTATCATTCAAAAAATTTTTACACCAAACCAAACATTTAAAATTACAATTCTTTGGAAAAGAGTAATTTGAAATTGTACACAAACATTTCTATTTTCCTATACAAATTTAATTTTGAATTCTTGTATTTTAGAAATTTTATTTACAAAAATCTTTTTACACAAATTTTCTCTTTATCCAACATCCCTTTTTCCTCTTTTTATAATAAGACATTTTCACTATAAGATTTTTTATTATCAATATTATTAAGATAATTTATTTTATTTTTTATTTTTATTATTTAGTAAAATAGTTTCAGTAGCAACTTATCCAAATACAATAGCATAGTCGTTCTCAATGTCCCTTCTCAAAAGTCGTCCGAAATTTTTTCCCTCCGTAAAATATTTACCACCTTTTCTTCCAGGGAACCCCCAAAGCACCTTCGGAAAATTTTTTTCTCTTTTTCTCAAATATTAGTCAAATTACACATTTGGGTTAAAATTGCTAATATTTGCAAAATTACCACACATTGGAAAACTGCAAATATTGGCAAAATCCAGACATTTGGCTCGAAAATTGCAAATAGTAAAATTACCACGCATTTGTAACTTTTTGAGTTTTAATTTCTATATAATTCATTGCTGAAATTTCACAACAAAATTGTACCGAAATTTTCAGTAGTACTCTTTTGTCAATTTTGTTTAAAAGCTTATTTACACGAGTTCCGAGGGTGTCTTTCTTAAATATAAAATTTCAACCTCCTAGCTCAATTCCTTCATGCTTGAAATTGAACACAGATAGACCATGTCGCGAAAACCACTTTTTTGGACTCAGGGGACCTCAAAACGTGTATATCCGTCAAAATCTCGACATGGAATTTTTGACATGAATCCAATACTTTTTCTATATTTATATATTACATATATACATAGGTAAGAGAAAGTAAAAAATAAAAATTATCGCTATTTCTACCTTTTTTTTTTTTTGCCCCCGGGTTTGGCGTAGTAGGTAGCGTGCCTACCTCCTATACCAAACGTCGCGGGTTCGGACCCAGGCATCCGATGATTTTATTTAAGCCATTTGGATACCAGATGGCTTAAATAGAAATGCCTGAACCTACAATTTATATATTACTTACAACGGTTATCGTCTAAAAGTCTTAAATGGCCTAAGTTGCCGAAAAGACTGTGTGAATGTGTGTGTGAGTGTGAGTGTGAATGAGAAAAAAGTGTGAATGTTTTAAAAAAAAAAAAAAAAAAATTCTACCTTTTAATCTTTGAATAATTTTTTTCATTTAGTGATTAATGATTTGTAATTCTCTTTTTTATCTATAGATATGTTAAATATTTATTTAGTCATTATTCTGTATAAACTGTATTTGAGATGAATTCTGATCAGGAGAAAGGTGTGCGTCTAGTCACGCCATAGAAAGAACTAGAATATTACAGATGACTCAGCAAAAAATCCATTTGTATATGTTTTACAAGTGAATCACAAAGAACTAGTCATTTCAAATGAACGAGAATCATTCACTTCTCTTATTCAATGCTTCCTTTTCGTTTGAAATATTCACCGAGTAGAAAGAGATGGAAGATAATGAGTGCAAGTGAAATGGAGATAGCCACTTAAAAGATCTGTTTTCTGCTCGACGACCAGCCGACACCAAGCCAAACAATCGAGAGTGGCGGCATTTCTCAGAATCAATTAAAAAGATTAAAATAAAATAGTAATAAAATTATTCCAGGAAATAAAAAAATAAAAAAAAAAAACAAATGGAAAAAATATCCCCCTTTAAAATAATGATTTTATAATATTCTTTTTTAAATAAATTATTATTAATTAATAAATCTTATTATTAAAATAAAAATAATTGAAAAAAAGATTTTTGTAATTATTCAGGTTGGATTCGTTTTTCATAGGATGGGTTACCAAAGTTTTTTTTTTTTTTTTGTTTATTCATGCTTAACCAGATTAATCTTAATAGCTCAAAGGTGAAATTGATATATCTTGAAAACCACTTCGATTTGAATGCGGTTTTTTTTTTTTTTTGCAAACGATTAAGAATCTTCCAGAGAAGCACGTGACTCATGGCTCGTAGCTTCTCATGCATGGGTTCGCTTCCCGTCTGAAGCAACAAAAATTTATTTCATTTGAATTGGTTATCAACAATTTGAAATAAATAGGCTACTAATGACCTTAGATGCCGAAAAAAACCTTAAAACAGCTGACTGGCGCTAAGCATACAACTTTTCCTACAGGGATGGCGGTGCGGCCTTACCCTGAATAAAAAAAAAAAAAAAAAAAAAAAAAACTTTTCCAACCCTTCGGTAAGAAAAAGTTGTGCACCGTGCTGGTCACACCAGATTTTTTTGTGTAAGTTTCCCATAGCACCTTAGTTTCAAACTTGCATTTTAAATGTTGACTGCTTGAAATAAACTATGGTTATTTTTCAAAATTTTTATCTCATATTTCGATATTTTATACACAATAGAGAATCCTAAATAAATACAAAATTTCATAATTGGAAAAATTTTTTTTTTAAGTGTAAAAAGTTCCAAAAGGGACCTCTTTTGAATCAAAATTAACATACAAATCCCCATTTTATTTAAAATGGCTAAGATAGATTTAACATTGCCTCTATGGAAGGAAAAGCCGGAAAATGAATTTTTTTTTTTTTTTTTTTTTTTTTTTTTTTATTTGAAATACCTATCGGGATCCCCGTTTATTTGCCCGAGGTGCTTTCGTGTACGAAGACACACACCTCAAACTCAACCGGCCTCTGGCCGTAGCCATCTACCGGCACCCCGAGAAGTTACATCATTTCCTATCTCTAACTCCTCCTCCTGCTTTCGTCTCTAGCTAGTGAACTAATCCTTATTTCTGGTTCCAACCGGATCCTTATATCCAACCTCTTCTATACTATGGAGGATGTCCTAGTTGAGGAGGGACTCCCTCAGCACCGGCGTGTAGCCTACTCCTTTCGAAGAATGCATCACTGAGAGGGAACCTTCTTTACGTCCCTTCCACAGGACGGGATGTCACAGCAACTCCCTCTCCTCGTAGAGTTGCCTGAGGGCTATTGTGGTAAGAGGAAAATGAATTTGAAAAATCTGAAATACATCAATCAGTAAAGTGCCTAACTTCAGGGGCGCCGGAACGAATTTGAATCAGGGGGGGGGGGGGCAAAAATTTTTTTTTAGAAAATTAAAATAATTTTATATGTTCAAATAGTATAAAACAAAAACAAATCTACTATAAAACTTTAAAAATTTTAAATAAAATCACAATTTTAATAAAATTAAAATTTTAAAAAATTTGGTAGTGATTTTATCAAAAAAATTTGGAAAAAAATGAATTTCTTACTCTTTTAATTTTTTTTTAATTTAAATGATTTTATTTTTCAAAAGTAAAAATATATCATTTTTAAAAATAAATGAAATAAAAGAAGACATATTGCCCCCCCCTCTGCCTCCCCCCTACAGGATGCCAGGGGGGATGTAACCTTCCCCCCTCCCCCAGCTCCGGCGCCTATGCCTAACTTGAATATAAAATTTCAATCCGGTAGCTCAATTCCTTCATGCTAAAAATCGTTAAACACTCACAGACAAACAGACCAATTTGCAAGACACTTTTTTGGACTCAGGGGACCTCAAAACATGTATATCCATCAAAATCTCGACATCGAATTTTTGACATGATCGCAATACTTTCTCTTATTTTCATAGGGTAAGAGAAAGTAAAAAACATTAATTAAATTGCAAAATGGAGAGAGAGAGAGAGGGAAAATAAAACAAGAGGAAAGCAAGCAGCACTAAGGTGGCGCCAGGCTGTCTCTCTCTGAGCGGCAATTGGCCTGCGCTGTTGCCATTTTGCATTGTTGAAATTGCTAACTACTCGCACGCGCTGTTGCCAATTTGGGTTTTTTTTTATTATTCCTTTTTTTTTGAGTTTTAAGTAACTAATTAATTTACGATTTTTCCTTTAAGAAATATTTAGATATGAATTAGGCCTAGTTCTTTCTTATTTTAATATTTATAATTAGATAAAATCAAAGATAAGAAGGCGATATTTATATTTGTATATACTGGGCCGTGGGTCTTTTTCGGCATTGAAGGTCATTTAGATCCCTTAATGTCCCGATTGGTAGCCAATCCAATTGAAATAAATTGTCGCATGAGACGAGATGAACCCGGGACCTTTGGTACAAATAGCCAGCACGCTATCCACTACGCCAAGGCCCGAGGGCGAATAACAAGGTTTAAAATCAGTATAGAATATATCTATATACCAAGGGATCCAGAGGTGTTTCTCGGGGGGTAATCTGGTGTGACTCGTCGCACAGCACGCTATTTTTTTTTAATTTCGGTAATTTAAAAGCGCATTCAATACTTGTTTGCCAGAATATAAATAGACATCATGTGAAAAGCACAGAACACAACTTTCGATTACCGAAGGTAAGAGAAAGTTGTGTGCTGCGCGACCAGTCACACCAGATTTCTTATTTAATTGTACATTTTTGAATTTATTAGTTTTAAAGCATCACTTATTAGGGAGAGAGAGAGGGTCAATATTCTCAGGTTAGAGAGTAGAAGCCTGTTTGTGTGTATATTTTAACAATGCCTTTCTGAGAATTGCCATTAAAAACAAGCTTTGGAGGTCGAATGGCTGTTGCTAACCCAAGTGGCCAGAAGAGTCTTGGGCCATACGATTCTATTTGTTTTATTTAATATAGGCTAATTGAAATAAGGCAAAAAAGACTTATTCTATTATGGTAATATGATAATTTAAACAAATAATAAAAGTATCACAGTAGTTTCAGGAAGTAATAATAAATAAAATAATAAAAGTAATAATAAAAGAATAAAAAATAATTTTTTATCAAGAGACTCAATTAGAATAGAAAAGGAGAGAATCTCTCTTTCTCATTCTCACTCACACAGCAATCAAATTAAGAATATTTTATCTATTATTTTAACTAAAGAACTCATTTTTCATGATTCAACAAAAATCTCGTGTGGCTGGTCGCACAGCACACAACTTTCTCTTACCCATTGGCGTAACTAGGGGGTGCTGGGGGGCATGCCTCCCAGAAGGCTCGTGCCCCCCCCCCCCCCAGAAAGCTCCTTGCCCCAAAAAAATTGAATATATAGGGCTTTCCAGGCCCACCAAAGGATAGCTGGTCCCATGCCCCCCCCCCCCCCAATTCTCTAATTACCCCCATGGTGGTCTTCAAACAATTTTGAAAGCAAAATGACAGCATCAAAAAAATAATTGATTTTTGAATTTTAAGAGAAAGTAAAAATTAATATGTCAAAATAAATTTGGAAAATCGATTTTTAATCATTTTCAGAACGTTTTGAGACTAAAATTTCATTGTTTTTGCTTGAATATTTTATATACTAAGTTATTCAATCAATATCAAGGCCTAAATGTGTTTATTTAATTAAAAAACAATAAATTAGGATAATTAGAAAATGAAAGAGGCAATTAAAATTTGAAGATGTAAAAGGCAATTAATAAACCCCCATTTTATGTGGTCGTAGTTAAATAAAAAAATGTCTATAGCTTTATAATTGATTGAAAAGACCAGTTTTGCATTTTTCCACAAATCCAACGACAAATAAGAGAGATAGAGATATTTTTTGAAAAGCGATTGTGCGCGTGAAGAAAAGCCTAGACGAGAGTGAAGCGAGGCTCCCTGGCTGCACTCTGGGCGCCGATCGAATTAGAAAAAACAAATTGATGCTCTCCCATCATTTGAAATAATTGCCTAATTGATTGATTTCATCTTTTTATGCTTTTATAAAATTTGATTCGAAACTTTTTTTAACTATAAGAATAAAAGACTGTATATTTATCTATAAAAAATTCAATCCTTTGAGAAAAAATAAAATTTCAAAATATTTTGTCTTCAATCAAAGAGATGCTTATTTCTCATAAATATATTAAATAATAAAATCGAATTTTTGACATGATCGCAATACTTTCTCTCTATATATATTTCATAGGGTAAGAGAAAGTAAAAAACATTAATTAAATTGCAAAATGGAGAGAGAATGAATGAATGAATGAAAATAAAGAGAGAGAGAGAGGGAAAATAAAACAAGAGGAAAGCAAGCAGCACTAAGGTGGCGCCAGGCTGTCTCTCTCTGAGCGGCAATTGGCCTGCGCTGTTGCCATTTTGCATTGTTGAAATAGCTAACTACTCGCACGCGCTGTTGCCAATCTGGGTTTTTTTTTATTATTCCTTTTTTTTTTGAGTTTTAAGTAACTAATTAATTTACGATTTTTCCTTTAAGAAATATTTAGATATGAATTAGGCCTAGTTCTTTCTTGTTTTAATATTTATAATTAGATAAAATCAAAGATAAGAAGGCGATATTTATATTTGTATATACTGGGCCGTGGGTCTTTTTCGGCATTGAAGGTCATTTAGATCCCTTAATGTCCCGATTGGTAGCCAATCCAATTGAAATAAATTGTCGCATGAGACGAGATGAACCCGGGACCTTTGGTACAAATAGCCAGCACGCTATCCACTACGCCAAGGCCCGAGGGCGAATAACAAGGTTGAAAATCAGTATATAATATCAGTGGCGTAGCGAGAGGGGTGCAAGGGGGGGCATCATGCCCCGGGCGCTACTCACAAAGGGGCGCCAAACAAATTCGCAAAACAAAAAATAATTTTAATGTCCGGGAAAAAAATTAAAAAAATTTTCCGCGTGACGGAAAAATTTGGTTCCGCAAAAAAAATAAAATTTTTCCGCAGGAAGGGGGAAAAATTCCGCAAAACTTAGCCTCCCTAAACAAAAGGTAAAATGATTTTAACAGCAGGGCAAAAAATTTTCCACAGGCAAGAAAATTTTTGAGTTCGGGCCCTCCCAAAAAAATTTCTATATACGCCCCTGTATAATGTTATGGTTTTCGAATGCGAGGGGGCTCTAAAAAGATATTGTGCCTCGGGCGCGAGTTAAGCTCACTACGCCACTGATTAAGAAACTACTTTTGTTATTTTTGTATCTCAATTATTTTTCGAGTTGCCCTCGGGGCATGGCGTAGAGGTTAGCGTGCTAACCTCATATACCAAACGTCGCGGGTTCGGACCCCAGGCAGTCCGATGATTTTATTTAAGCCAATTGGATACCAAATGGCTTAAATAAGAATGCCTGGACCCCATATATGCATATTTATCAATAACGGATATCGTAAAAAGTCTTAAATGGCCTGAGTTGCCGAAAAAGACTGTGTGAATGTGTGTGTGAGTGTGAGTGTGAAAGAGAAAAAAGTGTGAGTGTTTTTTTTTTTATAAAATAAAAAAAAAATATTTTTCGAGTTATACTCAAAAAACGATACAAAATTTGAGAAGGCTTAATATCATTAAACATAAAAG
>JAKCPI010006592.1:0-66527 GCA_023213315.1 Euborellia annulipes | reverse complement strand
TTGTATCAACGTGAATATGTTTATTTTAATCAAAATAAATTATCTATCTTGTGTTATTGTAATATTAAATTAAACAAAAATTGACATTAGGATTAATGTTAAATGAGTTTAAAAATAAAAAAAATCTGGTGTGACTGGCGCACAGCACACAACTTTCGCTTACCTTCGGTAATCGAAAGTTGTGTACTGTGCTTGTCTCACCAGATTTTTGTGTCGACATGTATTTAGTTACCGACAGTACGGTACATTCGATTTTCAAGATGTAAAATTTATAAGTATGGAAAAAATATTTATATTTTGTTACCATGGCAAGATAACCAAAATTGCATCTATCTAAGCAACAATAACAGTTTATCGTCCTGAAGATGGGATCGACGTGATCCCGAAACGTCGACGATAATCAAATAGTTTTTTTATCACTTGCTGGCTGCCATACATCTTCCTGATCCTAATAAAATATGCCTGACGCAAGTATATTAGGTATCGTAAAAGGGTATAGAGGCCAATGGCATAAGTTGCCGAAAATTTATTTCAAATGATTGATGGCCAATTCACTTCTCTCCGTTTGTTAATTAGAAGGGAGTTATAAAAACTGCACTTTTAATGCCCTTTATAGGAGCATTTAAAAGGAAAATCTATTGATAGTTTGTTTTTTAGAAACGAATGAATTTATGAATTCAGAATATTCTTTAGAAATATTGAAATAACAATAAAATGTTGTGTATTGTACCCAGTCCCACCGGATTTTTTATGATTTCATAAATTATTACATACGATTAAAAAATTAGAAAGAAAAACAAAAAATACAAAATTAATTTGCAAATGAAACAGAGCAAAAAATAAAAAAATAAATAAATAAATAAACAAACGAAACCTGATGATATTTTAATTAATTAAAATATTTAATTAAATTTCAAACAGGAAAAAAAAGTATTCAATTAGGCAAATATTTATTTAACAAATAGAGAAAATTTAAATCATTTTATCAGTATTTGCAACTTGGCCAAGTCCGATTATTATGGAAAAATGGTTAATTTTATTATAGAAAAATTAAAGGATAGTGAATAATTAAAACTATAAATTATGGATATAATTGTTGAAAGAATTTTATTTTTTGATCAACTGATTAAAGAGGAAATCATTGAATGAATTAATTATACTCTCTAGCAGAGGTAAAATATTGTCTTCATACTTAAAAGGTCCCTTCTTTTTCAGAATGTATGTCAATTCAAATAGATATGAGCCCGGGAGCCGTGGCTCAGTGAGAAGACATTGGCTTCTCGCACTGGAGTCCCGGGTTCGCTTCCCGTCCCAAGCGAGAAAAATTTATTTCAATTGATTTGACTACAAATCATTTGAAATAAATAGGGATGGGGTCTAAATGGCCTTAGATGCCGAAAAAGACCTTAAAAAAAATAGATATAAACCGAATCTAAATTATTTCAAGAATTTAAAAGAAATAAAAAAAAAAATATTTCAGATGGGAGCAGCAGTTTTAAGAACAGACTAGAGGCGGAATCCCCTTGAGGATAGGCAATCAATACGCAAATCTGTCGAAATAGTAGCGTCAAAACACGGCGCTTTCAATTTTATTAAAAAGATGATGGGAAATACAAAAAAAACTTATTTATTTTAAAACTTTATGCATTCAATCGTATTTTTATAATTAATAATTTTTTTTTTCTATTATTTCGTGCAATCTAGAAATGAATATTTTTTATTATAAAAATTTCTGAAAATTTTTAAGTTTAAATAAATATATAATGTTTTCTATACTTCACCAACGATACTTTTTTCTCTAATTAATTAATATTTACTAGCGATAGGAAAAAAATTTCTCTTTTCTGATCACTATACTTCCAAACTCTGGGATATATGAGATCTTAAATTGTCATTAAGTGAAAGTAAATTGATTGCTGAGAACGCACGAGATTGAAATTTTATATTTAAGTTAGGTACCTCCCTGGGACGTAACACGAAGCCTCTGAAGAAAATCGGCCAAAGAGTACTAGTACTTTATTGATGTACTTTTTCAGTTTTTTTCGATTTTCTCAAAATTCGCTCCAACGATTTTGATTAAAATTCATAAATCAATTATTTTTTAGATGCTCTTTAAAATGTATATTCTCATTTTGCACTCAAAATTGTTTGAAGCACACTTTCTTCTTGTACTTCATAGGAAAGTTAAGAGAAATAGTTGACATGCTAACAAAATATAAATATTTTCCTATGTTTATGAATTTTACATATTGATGATCTAATATAAAAGCAAAAACTAAATATAAAAAAATCTGGTGTAACAACTTTGAATTACTGAAGATAATAGAAAGTTATGCGATCAGTCACACCATATATTTTTTCCAATAAATATTTAAAATTAAGTTTTTAATTTAAAATTATTAACTTATTAAATAGAAAACTCTTTAAAAATATAATATAAAGATTATTTTTAAGTACTAGATCAACCACTAAATATAAGAATAAAATTTTATTGATATTTTTTAAGAGTTTATTTTTAATTAAAAAATTCAACCCTTATGAATACAGGAAAATATATCCATAAAACGCTTCATTGAACATAAAAATATGCACGTCTCTCATCATCTTGTGAGGACAATTTTCTTATTTTTTTTTTAAGAAGATAAAAGACTTTTTAAACGAGGGTTTTTCTTCTTCTTAAAAAAATTATTATTATAAGCCTATATTTGTATATAAAAATCATCTATTAAAGTTTTATTGTTATGGGAGATATAACAAATTTCACGTTACGTGATTTTGTTTTCTCTCAGGCCATCATAAAACATGTGGCTTGAAAACAAAGGGTTATTATCGTATTAGTAAATGCGATAATGGTATGGCTGGTCTCATAATTTAGTTTGTAATTATAATAATAAATACTATTTTTAATATAATTTAATATAAGGCCTTGTGGCGAGAAACGTAATTCCAATTGTTCACTGGACACATATCTAATTGTTGTCTGCACTGTGCAAATGAAATTAAGGTTAGTTTGACTCGTGTAAAAGCCCGAAAGAATTGGATATTTAAGGTGCGCGTCTCGGGTGCTAATTTTGGGACACAATTTTGAAGCTATCGACCTCAATTTTTTTTTAATTAAAGCTATTTAAAATATCTACAACTTATAGAAGCCCTTTTTTTTGATTTTCGAAAAAATAAATTTTTTTTTAGATTAATACATTTCAAAGAGTATCTAAAAAATAATTGATTTATGAATTTTAATCAAAATCATTAGGGCAAATTTTGAGAAAAACAAAAGGTTAAATATAATTAATCATTAGATTAGATAATTTTAGAATTAAAGGGAAAAAAATAAATAAAAAAATTTTATTTTTAAATTTTGAATAACTGATCGGTAGACTAAAAGAATTGCAGTTCATTTTAGAGAGAAAAAAAAATCATTAATTTATCCCATATGGTATTGAAAATAACAATAATAGAGAGTGGATCTATTTATTAATTAGAGTACTACTTTTCCTTTCTGAGGAATACAGAAACAAAGCGATGTTTCTCTTTCTCTCTCACTCATCCATTAAGAAATTCCCTCTTAATGACAATCACCAAAGAACATAGAGAAAAGATGAGAAGACATCAAAGAAAGACGAAATTTGTAACCCCAACTACTTCACTCGAAAAGCCAAAATCGTCCGCCCATTCATGTTTTGTTTAGCCAGACAGTTTCTTAGTCAAAGAAAGAAACAGAGAGAGAGAAAGTGATGATGGTGGTCAGAAACAGAGAAAATAGCAGCGGGGTTGATTTCGGTGTCATCATGTTGATAAAAAAAAGAGATCATTACTCTTTTCCAAATACACGTAGTTTCTTATTTTTTTTTTTTTTTATTATCTCTCTCTCTTTTTCTCTTTAATCTATCACTCTTTTTTTTATTTTTATCATAGTAGTAATCGAGAAAAAATTAGATTTTTCACAGCAAAATAGCCGATTTGAAATTGAAGTGTTATTTAGGTCCAAAAACAAAGAGCTTTTTTATTATATGCTTTTGAATAGAATTTTTCATTTGACCTCTATACTCTATCATCATGAATATTACTACAGTATTAATATTATATAAGGCCCAAGATGCCGAAGTCTTAAAAAATCTGGTGTGACTGGTCACACAGGACACAAATTTCTCTTACATCTGAATTCAAGATGTAAAATTTATAAACAAAGAAAAATATTTATATTTCATTACCATGGCAACCATTTCTTTTATCTTTCCTATGAAGTACAAGAGTAAAGTGTGCTTCAAAAGATTTCAAGGGCAAAGTGAGAATATACATTTTAAAGAGCATCTAAAAAAAATTGATTTTTGATTTTTAAACAAAATAGTTGGAGTGAATTTTGAAAAAATCGAAAAAAAACTGGAAAAGTACTTCAGTAAAGTACTAGTACTTTTTGGCCGATTTTGTTCAAAAGTTTATTTTCACCCCTTGTGGGGGTGCCTAACTTAAATATAAAATTTCAACCTCGTAGCTCTTTTAGTTCTTGAGATATTTTGTTCACAGACAGACAGACCATGTCACGAAACCCACTTTTTTGGATTCAAGGGACCTTGAAACGTGTATATCCATCAAAATCTCGACATCGAATTTTTGACATGAATCGAATCTTTCTATATATTTCAATATATAGGGTAAGAGAAAGTAAAAATATTTATTTATTTCTCGTTCACCCAAATCAAAATCAAAAAAATAACCTCAATTAGGAACGAATACTAATACTAAATCACCTCTTTTTATTATATAAAAAAAAATAACTAAATCCTTAAATGATAAATGTTATAAATATAAATGACAATCTAAATACATATATTAATTAAAAAGTGTTGATCGTGATAAAACACACCATAACACAATGTAAACATGGCTAGGGGATTAATTTTGATCTCTAAACCATAACTCATCAGTAAATAAACCTCCTTTTTAGCCAATAGATTAATCCAAGCCGAATCAATTAGGGTCTAGAGCCAAAAAAAAAAAAAAAATGGATTTATTTTTCAAACTTTTCTCCTGGGATAAAATTCTCGTTTTTTTTAGAGGAGGAGGAATTAAGTATTTTAATGAACAAAAAAAAACGGAACAGTGAGAGTATTTAATCAAAAGGAGAACAAAAAATGTAAAATCGTATAATTTCCTTGATGAATTTGTTTAAGAGTATTTACTTTTTTGATTATGTCTATCAACCTTTTGAAAAAAATGTTTATATAAAATCGTGCTTTGAGGATTCTTCCAATTAATGATTTTTACTTTCTCTTAACTATCTATATATATGCAATATATAGAAAGTATTGGATTCATGTCAAAAGTTCGATGTCGAGATTTTGATGAATGTAGACGTTTTGAGTTCTCCTGAATCCCAAAAATTGGTTTTCGCGACATGGTCTGTCTGTGTGTCTGTGAACAAAATATCTCAACAAAGATAAAAGCTACGAGCCTGAAATTATATATTTAAGTTAGAGACCGCAAAACCATAAGGAACCTACTCCCTTTCTACTAATTAAATATACAAAATAAAAATATTTTCCCATGTTTATAATTATTTTCATGAATTCAAATATACCGTATTGTCGGCTAAAAAACATTGATCATCTAAAAGCCAAGGGGAGTGGGTTTGAACCCCTGGACCACAATATATATATTAATTAATTATTAATAAAAGAACTATTGTTTAATTTTTTTTTTATTTAAGGTCTTTTTCGGCAACGCAGGCCATTTAGACCCCGCTCTATTTATTTCAATTTATTGGTAACCTATTAAATTGAAATAAATTGTCGCATGAGACGGGAAACCCTTGGTACAGAACGCCATCACGCTAACGACTGCACCAGGGACTTGGGCTTAAAAAAATTTAACTATTCCTTTATTAAAACAAGAATCGGACTTTTCTATCATAACCTCTTTGCTCTATTATTTTTTTTCTTTCCCATTTAATCCCCTTTAATGCTCTTATTGATTTATCTCATATAAAATTCAATTTTAAGATTTATGAATATGACTTGGAGCAAAAGGGTTTATTATACCGTCCTGAGGACATATTTAATATTGGATTCAGAGGTATAAGCTCTATACGAAATTGATAAATCGTGTTTTGGTATAGTATGACGAGCTGATAACAGGTTTAAATTACTTTTCAGAAAGTAAAAAAAAAAAAAAAAACAAATTCTAAGTACATAATTGCATGTTTTTTATAAATTATTATTTTATCAGAAGGGGAATTATTTATGATTTATTTTTAGAATTTAAAGTTTTGATCGCCTTTATTTAATATTAATAAATCAAATTTAATCTTTATTTTCCCTAAGGGATGAGAAATATTGATGATGAAAAGAACAAAAAAAATGTCGACGTTAAGAGCTTGGTTTTGATTTTTTTTTTTTTTTCAGGAAAAACGAAAAAGGAGCCTAACATAAATAATAAAAATTTTTAATAATTTAAGGTCGATTTGGTGATGGTGGTAGTAGAAAAAAAATAGATAAATTAATTTATGGAAACGAGGGTGTAGCTCTAGAAAAACAGTCTGGTTTTTAATTAAATGATAATATTTTTATATACCTTATAAAAATATATAATAATACTAAAAAGGGAATTTTAATAATGAATAAATGTTTTTAATTTACTATTTAAAGCATAAAATTATAAGAATATGAAGTCTACGAAATTTTCAGAAAAGAACAGATTGTTATTTAAGTCAAAATTAAACAATAAAGTATGTATTTCGAGTAGAAAAATAAATAGGATAGTTTTAAATTTAAAATATGGCCCGGGGAACAAAGGAGAGCAACAGGCATCAAGATTGTTGCGGTGAAGTAATGTCACAAAAGAATCTAGGATAGGAGGCCTAGAAGAACGAGCGTGTGGAACTTTCTTTGATTCCATCGATACAATAAAATAAACTGATACAAAAAGAAAAACAAGCAGACCATTTACTAGAACAAAGAAAATATGAGGGATTAGTAAAAGAGATAAAGCTGATAATACTAAGTTGAAGACAATCCATGTTCAAATTCACCTCAAGGTAACAAATAAGCTAACACAGTGTGTCCCAACTTATATGCCCCGGCACCCAAGGGTAGAGTTTAAAGTCTAAAGTCTAGTAAGGACTTGAAATAAAATAAGTCAAATTAATTACTTTCATGCACGGAAGATGGTGATAGTGGATGATTCAGTTATACGAGTATCCGATTTATCTTTATGTATTTTTACTTAGTGACTGTAGTAAAGTTTACTATAATATGATGTTCGTCACTTATTTATATAATATTTTCATATTAAACTTTATTTTATTTTAATTCAAGGAAGGGTGGTTCCTTAGAGTTTAATATTATTCCCAACGCACCGTTAGTGGTGGTGGTAGTAGAACTGTGTGTGAACTTCAAAAGGTTGGGAAACTCTGATCTAACACTTCCTAAAGAAGGAAACTAAAAGTCACAGCAGCAAGACCATAGCCAATGGAGCTTCACCTCCTCAAAAAATCTCAGAAAAATCATAAATAAATAAAATAATAATAGAGAGAAATATGTTAAAATTAAAAAATTTAATATTCTGAAAAATTTAATTCCTGGCTCAAAGAGAATTCATTAGCTTCTCATGCCTGGGGACCCATGTTCGTCCCAAGCGAGAAAAATTTGAATTGGCTAATAGGAGTCTAAATGGCCTTAGACGGCGAAAAAGACCTTAAAAGAAAATTTATTCAGTTCAAGGGAGGTGCAAAAAACGCTCTTAAAGCTAGCCTGCCTGAAAGTTTTTCTGGCTTTAGTCCTTCAGAATACCTCCCAGAGTAATCACATCCGTTTCTGACACAAATGTTTTAAAAAGAAGAAATCAAATTCTATCCCAAGATAGCCAAAGAATCATAAAATTTATTTTACTGAATGGAATTTTCCTATACCTAGATTAAAATTATACCAATTTCATTTAGCCTCAATCTTAGTGTAAAAACATTAGTTAATTGAAATAAAACAAAGACATATTAGTGGAAAAGTCTAATTAAATAAAAGAAATCGCAACATCCTAGCGATACGACATCTACACTGAGGAGTGTTTATTTACATATCCTGTTCATAAAGAATCGCCAGTTTTTTTTTAATCACATATTTATCTAATAATTAAAAGAGTTGCAGAGACTAATTACGTAACTCGTTCGTTGCCTTGAGGATATATTAGTATCTGATGGTGTGTTATTATCAAACGAGTCAGAAATCCCAAAACGCCCTTTGGTTGTTCGTTCCTTAACTCTTACCTCCATCGAGACCTAAGCTACCTCACCCAAAAACAGCAAGCAAGCTAAAGCTAAGAGAGAGAGAGAGCTAAAGGTCAGAGGTCCCAAGAGTCAAACATTGAACTACCACCTCTAACCTTCGACCGCCCTAATGCAACAGCATCACCCATACAATTCGATTCCTGATTAATTAAATAAATAAATAAATATTTTTGTCAACTTCGAATTTTGTTGTTTGTCTAATATTTTAATGGTGTTTGTAGTTTTAAGTGGGAAAGTATGTTAAATTTTCAACTTACATATTTTACAATATAAATAGATACGGTTCCGGCAGAGAGAAAATACGTCAAGCTCACCTGAAAAATAATCCCCCCCCCCCCCCCCCCCCACACCCCCCAAAAAGGAAAAAAAAAAAACATGTTAATATTTTGAATTTAAAAAAATATTAGAGCTGAAATAAAGTGTCTATTTAATAACATGGTGGTGTAAAACTATTTTTAAAAAATCTGGTGGGTTGGTCGCATAGCACACAACTTTCTCTTACCTTTGGTAATTGAAAGTTTTGACCTTGTCACACCAGTATTTTTTTTTGTGAACATTTATTGAGTTTCCGGCAGTACCGTAAAATACGCGTAGAATTCAATGATTTAAATTCAAATTGAATTTTAATGAATATAGTACTAGTTTTAAAACTAAATTAAAAGTACTTTTTATTTAGAAGCTTATTTTCCCTACTACAGAGGGGGGGGGGGGGGTTATTAATTTATTTAAAAAATTTAAAAGGCTACCGGGGTACGTTCTCCACGCTGATTGCGGATCACCATCCCGAGCTTTTGCCGCGCTTGGCATTGCTTAACCACAATGATTGAAGTGACAGTTGCTTTTCTCCGTTGCTAGAATTATTCATATTTTAATTTGACAATATTATTATCCATATTTATTTAAATACTTGGCCATTTTAAATAAATTGTATCACTTAAGACCGGATGTGAACTATTGATCCTTGGAAAAGCCTTATCATTACTCGAAGGGCAAAATCATTACCACAACCTTTAAGTACACGCAACAGTACTGGTACGCGAAAACCAAGATACCGGCAACGAACATGGGAACAAAATATATATTAAGATATTTCCAATTCTTTTCAAAAAAATTTTAACTTAAATAAGGATGGAACCTCCGATGTCGATTAAAATATTTTTTGGGGTATTCAATCCTCAAATATGAGTTCGCTCCCTCCCCCCGAAAAAAAAACCTGGTATATAAATTACTAATTCCACCCGATATCTATGGATTTAAATATTTTGAATAAATTAATATTTCGGTTAATAATAATAATAATAAATAAATATTCAATATGTTAATATTTTAATATTCAGCTTTATATTAATATAGAAAATATATGAAGAGAATTTTTATTATTATTTATGAATGAATTTGCCAGGTTTGATTATCCGAGGGAATCGGGGGAGGGGGGAGGGGGAGAGGAGGGAGTTAATAATTAAATACGTAAACACCTGTTTTGAGTTCTACTTGTTTCTCTTTGAAGTTTAAAGCTTTAGCCGTTATTTATTACATTCAACTAGAACAGGTATTAAGGTTAATGATTCATGGTAGGGGGAATAATATAAGCTTATTATAATATATTATAAACACTCCCACTATGGCATCCTTGTTAATTAATTAAAAAAAGAAAAATACAAATGTGAGATTGTTTTTATTCTTTAACCAGATTTATGGGGTAGGGAAAAGGATCTGGTTTCTTATGATATTGCCGGAGCATATTTTATGGAAATAGGATTTTAACCTCATCCTCATCATTCATTCATCTCCTTTATTTTTCATCTACTTAAGGCCGAAGACCATAGAATTAACAAAATCTTAGTAAATATCGTAACATACGTGTATATAGGCCCTATTAATGAGTAATTGCATTTATAGGACGTTAACATGAAATGAGAAAATGCAGCTATTGTTTTTTATTTATACATTTATTCAATTTGCCCAGCTGACGTTTCGGTTCCTTGTTTAAACCATCTTCAGCTGTTCAAACAAGAAACCGTAAAGTCAGCTGTGCATATTGAATAAATATACGATCATATAAGGTGCGCGTCTCGAAAAACCGTTAGGACACGATTGACTACAGAGTTACTCTAGGCGGCAAGAGATGGCGTTAGTTTTTCCCATAGGAATCCAAGGGATTTATTCCATTTCATTTGAAAGTTTCCAGCTAATTAATTATGGGTAAAAAATTAATTATTTTTTAACACAATGATTACTACCCCAACAGCACAAAATATTGCAGCAATGTTGCAGAAACATTGCGAATCTTGGCAACATTGCAGCGGCAATATTCCAAACTAGCAATATTGCTGTTTGAGCTGCAATATTGCTCAACATTGAGCAAGATTGCAATATTCCGTGCTGTGTGGGTAATTTAATTATCTATAAGTTATAGAGCGAATTTTTTTAAAAATATTTATTTAATGCGATTAATTTAAAAAAAATTTTTATTTTTTCGAAAATCAAAAAAAGGGCTTCTATAAGTTGTAGACATTTTAAATAGCTTTAATTAACAAAAAATTTGAGGTCGATAGCTTCAAAATTGTGGCCGCTGTAAACTCCAAAAATTAGCACCCCGAGACGCGAACCATAAAGAAAAAACTATAGGCCTAGCTGCATTTTTCCATTCGATACTAACATATTAATATTACATCATAGCTATACAATTGCGTTTTATAATTACATATACGAGTAATTGACGAGTAGGTTATTTATCTACACAGCAATACACGGATTCCAACAAAATAAGTCATTCTTCATTATTTTAGTTTTGTACTTTGTACTATTAGCTGTGAAATCGTGCTGCAACCGAATGAATAACGGTAAAATTAATCTAGTTATGCTCTTGTTTGTACAAAATCGCGAGTTCCCCTAAATTATACCACGGGCATTTCACCTCTTCTTTTACTCCAAGGGACTATATTTAATTAAAATATTTTATGTTAGTTATTAATAATAATATTTAAAGTTAAAGAATTATTAGTTTAGTTTTAGTTTCATAACAAAATCGATTCTTCACATAAATATACCAAATTTCGTCAAAAAATTACAGTCATTTGACATCTTATATATCGGACAAGGGATGCGATGTCTTCATCAAAATAAGTGAGCCATCACCATAATGGCTTATTTTAAATTGCTCCTATTAAAAAGTAGACAGATGAATTATCGTTCAAAAATTTATCATGAAACAAGAGTCTTGTCATTACTCTATGGTTACTGACCTTTTTGAACGCGTTTAATTCTTGTCAGTAAATTTAATCTGATTAGTCTAGAATTTTATAAAATTTAATTAAACCGTTTTCTCTATCTTATAATAATAATCATCAAAATATGACCTCCCATTTAAACAAAGGAAAATATATCTACATTTATAAAATGTTAATCTCCTTTTATTTTTCTAAAAAAAAAATAAATAAATAAAAAACAACGAAACCCTCATCATTAGTAGAACGTAGTTGGATTATATTAAAAGATCTAACCTAATATAAAATCCGAAAATTACTTCCCGTGAAAAACCAACAACAAAAGCTAGAAAAGTTATTTGTATTGTTTATTGCTCATTATTTTTTTTTTTTCCACCATCCAAACTTTTTGTCCTCAGAGGAATTATCAAAATGGCGATTTCATTCATATTTCAGTATGGTCGTAAATTGGAGATCCGTTTATATATATATATATATATATATTATGGTCTAGAGGTCATCTTTAAAATAAAAAGTTTGAAGGAGGAATATAGTCGAATGTTCGTATTTAAATTTGGTAGAAAAAATGAGCAATGCAGCTAGTTCTATTTAATTTTATTTTTTTCAATAAAAATGAAATAAAACTAGCTGCTTATTTTTTTCTACAAAATTTAAATAAAATAAAAAATCTGGTGTGATTGGTCGCACAGTCAATTGATTCAAAATTTCCATAGGCTCAGTGAATTTCAATTGTATTTTAATGTTGACAGTTTGAAATAGGCCTAAACTATGGTTATTTTTCAAAATTTTTAGTCACATATTTGGATAGTATTTTATACACAATAGAGAATCCTAAATAAATAAGAAATTTCATATTTTAAATGTGTGAAAAATTTCAAAGATGACCGACCCCATTTTGAATCGAAATTTACATGCAAATCCTCATAGGGATTTAACATTGGCTCTATGGAAGGAAAATGAATTTGAAAAATCTGAAATACAGTACTACATCAGTAAAGTGTTCTTCAAACAATTTTAACAAAAAATTTGAAAGATATACTTTTTCAAGAGCATCTAATAAATAGATGATTTATAAATTTTAGTGTTGTATATAGGTAAGAGCAAGTAAAGAAGTGGAAGTTGAAGTTTATGATTTGAAGAAGAAAGTGCTAAATCTACCATACTACAATAGGGCTCTGTATTTTGACACTAAATGGTTCGTCAGACACATTTATATGACAATGAAAAGAATAATTTTTTTGTATTTAATTTAAAAAAAAATCTCGAAAATTTAATAACTAGAGCAGCCAAAATTTATGCGATGTGAAATATTTACACCTGTAATATATTAGACCAGATCTCTATAGAAAATGAAATATTTACATCCCTTATTATCATCTCTCTAGAGAGGTTTTATCATTCATCTATGAGTTTAATAATTTTTTTTCCCCTCTAAAAGTATTATTACTATTAATGGAATTTTTTTTTTCTAAATATACCTTTCTCCATCAACAGCCATCGCCATCGGCCATTTTTCCTGGACAATATACTGTTATGAAAATATGAATTTTTTATTATTATTCGTTCGTATTAAAAATAAACAAATACGAAATGATATTTTCATTTGATCATGAGGGAAATTTATGCTAGAAGAAATATAAAAATTTCCTGATTACATACACGATATTATAATAATGTCTTATGGCCTTTCTATATCTCTATTTAGTCTCTCTATCTACTATTTAGAACTAAATACAGACAATAAATTTTTACCACACATACAGATTTTGCAAAACCCCTTTTTTGAGCTCAGCGACCCACAAAATGGGTATCAAAATCTCGAAAACTAATTTTTGACACGTTCGCTATACTTTTATATTAGGCTACATAAATATAGGTAAGAGAAAGTAAAAATATATCTTGAATTAAAAAAAAAAAAATTAATGTTTTATGGCTGTGGAGATTTAATCAGGATCCGAAGGAACTTTGCATCTAGGAGATTAAATAACCCGAGTAAAAATGATCGAGGGATTCTCAGTCTGCATAGTGAACCTTTAGGGATACACACGCTCGCTCCAGGGATGCACACAGTAGATCGAAATAACTGACCAGAAGAAAAATGTGCATCCCTGGAGCGGGCGTGTGGATCCCTGTGTGTCCCCAATAGTTCACTATGCAGACTAGCTGCGGGCGTGTGGATCCCTATGATTTTCGTGAGAAATTTTTACTCGGGAAAAAAAATATTTTATTTAATTTTTTTTCGCCGGCGTTTCGGTAGCCAATCACGGCCTTCATCAGGGCAAATATTAACTATATACTTAGGTATTTTAATGTCTATTGTAATCATATACAATTTCTTTTTGAAGCCTACATATCAAATTAAAAAGAAATTATGTGATTACAATAGACATTAAAATACCAAAGATCATGTAGCCTATAGTTAACAATATGTGCCCTATTGAATGTGGTGATTGACGATCGAAACGTCGGTGAATAAAAAATAAAATAAAATATTTTTTTATTTAATCTCCTGACTTCAAGATTTCTTTGGATCCTGTTTAAATATTTTTTTTTATGAGTAGTGAACAGTCTGAGTAGTACTCTCAGAAGTTGACTGCTTTTTAAATGGGTGAAAGATTATAGTTTTTATTATATTGTAAAATAATAACTTTTATTTATGCCATTTGTAGGTTCCTAAAAGAAGAATTTAATTTCTAGAAACAAAATAAAATAAAAAGATGTCTCCCCATTTGGGGATTTATATAAATAATTAGTCTTTTTCTCTCTAAAATTGAAATATCAGAAGAATGGAATATATTGTTGACAAAATTATTTAATAGATAGTAGATCTATAAAAGGAGTTATAGCCTGTTATACCATGGTACATCTGAAAACTTAATGTTGTTTTATAAAAAAGTGTTTTATCCGAAAACAATAAATTCTTTTGAAATAAGCCAGGTTTTTTCTCCCTGGCATCACTTAAAGTAATGAATCTTTTTTACTTTTTTTTTTGTCATCAATATTGATTCTCAATAATAAAATCCAAGTTAATCACATCACTTTATTTTAGTTTTCTAATCCGAATAAGAAAACTGTAGCAGTAGACAAATAGCAACTACTTAATCGCTTATACATAAATGTAAATTATGAATAAGCAAGAGTTGTGAACTGGATCCTCAAAAAGTGTATTTCCATCAAAATATTGACATAGAATTTTTGACAAGAATACAACTTTCTCTCTATATATTTTAACATATATAGACAGCTAGAGGTAATAAAAAGTAAAAAATGAAATTTAACTCCTGATATAGATAAAAAAATCCAAATCCACCAAAAAGTACTAGTATTTTACTAATGTACTTTTTCAGTTTTTTTTTCCGATTTTCTCAAAATTCGCTCTAACGATTTTGAATAAAATTCATTCTGTGGCCTTCGTCAGATACAATTCAGTTAAGATTACGAAGGTTCTTACATCTGTATTTGGAATTAATTCAAATGAGATTGTCACACATGTAACAACCTTTATAATCTTACCTGAATTGTACCTGAAGAAGGCCACAGAATGAGTGTCCGAAACGTTATAATTTTTACAAATAAAACAGTAAAACCGAAAATCAAATTCTTTTATTAATGATAACCATTGTGAAAGCCTAAACTCCAAAAAACCTATGATGACCAGTAGTCACATGCAACTGAAAAAAAATAAGTACAATTTTGTACAATAAAGACTTCAAAATCGAGTATATTTATTGAAATCCTATGCTATCATTTTTATTTACAAATAAAAGAAAAATAAATGATCTGATAAAATTGATAGAGTTTGTTTAACTAAATTTTATTTGATTCCTCTCGATAGAAAATAAATAATATAGAGGAGATGGAGAAATTTTGTTGCTCATTCTCTCTCCCTCTCTCTCTTAAACTTGGTTGGAAAGTTGTTCAAGCGGACTTAGCGAAATTAGATCAGATAGCCAAGTAAAGTAACTAAATGCCAACTTCTTGTGATAGCTAGATAGAAATGCTTCAAAATAGAGACAACTTCTATCAAACTATTTGTCCTGGAAATTATTCTAGACGAGCAACAATGAATATATTATAAAATCTCTAGGAATAAAGAGGAAAGAATGGTATTTATTTTTAGAGAAACAAAAAACACCTAAAAATAATAAATTACTAAATTCCCTAAAGTAAAATAATTTTTTTAACCATTTTTAAGATGTTATTATGTTTATTAAAGAGCTTTCCAAGCCTTATTATTTATATTTCCGATGGTAGGGTCTTAAGGGCCTAATAGGAGACAAAAGCCCCATTTCTATAATCCCTAGGGAATATTCGGATGGAGACTTTTCTTTTAAGACCCTTTGCAAATTATCTCTTGGTTTCCCTGAGGGCTCCACCTCCTTCTTGGTTCTATATATGCGGCGACGTTGCGGGGATTTCTATAGAAGGTAAGCGAAAACAATAAGAGAGAGAGAGAGAGAGAGAGAGAAATATTTATTTATTTCCCATGTTGCTTGTTTTGTTTTGCTTTGCTTGACCCTTTGGGCCAAAGAGGATTAAAAAATCTTTTAGATTTGTAAAATTCTCTCTCTCTGAACATTTTATTTTTCCTAATCATTTTAAATAAACTTATCTTCATTGATTTGAAACTTACTTTTTACTTTAAAAAGCAAAAAAAAAAAGACCTATTACGAAAATTTGGCAAGAGATGTCAAATTGGTAGTTAATAATCTAATGCATTTGGTTGATTTTCAATGAACAATGAATATTTTATAAATGTTATTATATATTATGTATCATTTATAAAAGCATAAAAATATATAAATATAGGCTAATGGGGAAACTGATAATACCAGCTGTTAGACTAGCCTGCCATCTTTTGCAAGAGTGCTGAACTATTTGACAGTTAATTTTTAAATAAATCATCTAAGTTTATTTTAATTTTTTCTTCATTAATATGTGATTAATAATAATAAAAAATTTATTTTTAAATTAAAAAAAAAATTAAAATTATTGAGAAAGTTTGTTTTTCTGTATTTGCTTGATAACAAAAAAAATTAATTTCCATAATTTTTTAATAAGTCATAAAAAAATAATAACATTCTGTCCCAATAATCCCTTATGAATTTAATTCATTTAAAAAAAAACCCGCATTAAAAAATTCCTTATAATAGTCTAGTTTTTTTTTTAAAGTATTATAATGTATGTTTAGATGGCCACTCCTATTCCCCCTTAAAAAAATATCAAACACAAATTAGAAACGTTTTTGTATTAAAGTCATGAAGTTTGTCTAAAAAATTTATATTATTATAAGCAACATTCATAAATTATAGATAAATTAAAAAAAAATTCAATTAAAAACACTAGTTTATGAGTCTCAAAGATTTTATATTAAAAATGAATATTTTTTAAATAAATCTTTGAAACTTATAACCTAGTGTTTTTAATTAATCAAGTTTTTATTTTTTTTATTTTCCTCTGTATATAATGTTTCAACTAGAGCCAACGGTTAGTTTAATTTCTTTTGCAGAGATGAAGAAGTGTTCGAAACGTTGTCAGTAAAATATAAATTCATACACAGTTATATTAACAAGCAAAGGATTTGGATAATTCAAGAAGGAGAAATAATATTTGTAAATAGTCGAAATTTATTCAAGAAATGTTTGCAAAATGTTCAAATTCAACAGTAATACTAATATAGTGTCACTTACGATCTTTCCCCTTTAAGTAATAATAGTAAACCTATTAGTAGTAGTTGTACCAGTAGTGGTTAATAGGTTTTGAGGCCTTAAAGTAAGGCTTTATGAGTTTGCCAAGCACAAACCAATATGTCTAGTGAGATGATAATATTTGCTAGATAGTTGTGTTGATTGGACATAAGTGGTGATCTCTATCAAGTTAAAAATTTTATAGCTATTATTTTTCATATTGATTAATACAGACAAATTCAAGCGAAAATTACATTTATAAATAAAGTTTTCTTTTCTAGTATTATTTTCAGATATTCGGAAATAATAATAAATACATAAATATCAAGCAATATTTATTATCTAAAATTTTATTGAGACCTGACTTATTAATAGAGACCGGAAAAAAGCATAAAAAAAATGAAAAAAAAGTGCTTAAAAAAGCATAAAAAACTTGAATAAAAAGTTATTAAATAAGCATAAAAGTTGAAAAAAAGCATCTCATAAGCAATTTATACTCATACCAATGGCATTTACAAATTTTTTTTTAAAGAAACTAAATTTATTCCGCCCCGCCCTACGAAAAATTTTGTTTTTGCGGAATTTTTTTCACCCTGCGGAAAATTTTTTTTTACAGGGCTATATTTTTTCGCACTGCGGGGTTTTTGGAAATTTTTTTTTGGGGGGGGGCGGCCCCCCTTATATACGTCCCTTCACATACGTGAATGGGAAAAAGTGTTTTTTAATTAAAAAAAAAAAAAATTATAAATAATAATAAAAAAGCTAAAAATAAGCACGAAAGGGAAAAACTCAAAGGGAAAACTCAAAAAAAGCATAAAAAATGCAATCCCAATACACTTAGTTTTTCCTAATTCGTGTGGAAATTAAACATCTAATGGTTGCTTATAAAATTGAGCAATAAGCATTTTGCTTAAAATCTGGTCTCTACTTATTAACTATATAATCCAAAGAATTCACCGTTGGTACTAGTTGAAACATTTTTAAATTTAATTAAATTATCATCTAATTATAGATAAATAAATAACACTAGGTTAAGTTTCAGAAGGCTTTTATTTTTAGCTTATGCCCATTTCGACGTTAATACATCATCTTGAGAGCTATGACACAAACTAACTCATAGCTCTGAAGATGATGTATTAACGTCGAAATGCGCATAAGCTAAAAATAAAAGCCTTAGAAACTTAAATTAGTGGTATTTATTTATCTATGATTAGATGAGTATTTAATAAAAAAAATAACTTGTTTTATCAAGCAAGTGATTCCTTGAAGGTTTTCTTTTCTAGTATTATTTTCAGATATTCGGAAATAATAAATACATAAATATCAAGCAATATTTATTATCTAAAATTTTATTGAGACCTGACTTATATTGCTATTTTTAGCAGTTTCGGTTCATACAACGAATCATCATTAACCCAAAAATTGATTTAGAAATTACAAGCAAAGAATTGTAATGTCTAAAATCATGTTTAGGCCTGATGATGGTTCGCTGTATGGACCGAAATTGTTGAAAATTGCAATATCAATCGCCAGATCTCACTAAAATTTCCGGTGTTAAATATTACTTGATATTTATTTATTGTTTTCGAATATCTGAAAAAATACCTTCAAGGATTCCACATACTATACCAGGTATACCAAGTTCCTTTACCTTTTTGGAAAAATTTCTCAAAGGGTTGTTGACTGATATTACTATAAAATGGATTTTTTGACCAAATGCATTAATATTATACCGGTAACTTAAGTTTTTTTTTTTTTTTTTTTTGCTTAAATAAAATCATCGGAATGCCTGAGATCCGAACCCGGGACCCTTGGTATACGCTAACCCCTAAACCAAGCCCGAGGACATGACTAGAGCAAGTAAAAGAAAATGTGTAAATAGAAAGAGTATCCCTATTCATATTTACTATCCTTTACTTAAAAAGATCGTCAATCCCTTTGTTGTATATTTATTTCAATTTTAATATAAAAACGACTATTTTTATATAAAAAAGAAAAAATATTCCTCTGATCTAAAAGGATTTTCTTCTTGGAAGAAATAAAATAGCGATCTCTCTATGCTCACATACGTACCAACCCATAAAAAATATATATAAATAAGGATTGGAAATAGAATTGAAATAAACACTTTATTTTAAAAGCTTCTGACAATATTTTAGAGAGGATCACGATTAAGAAAGCGTTTTAAAAAGAGAAAGAGCTAATAAATATTTAGACGTTTGAAATTAATAAGGTGAAAAAAAACATAAAACAAAATGACCGTGAATTTCCATAAAGAGTATTCCCTTTTTTTTTATAAGAAAAAATGATGGATGAATTTAATGATGCATTTATAAAAAATGTAAAAATGAATAAAACTTTTGTGAGTCAATATTATTAATACTGTAGAAAAGGACTAGACTACTCTACAATAAAAAAAAAAATTCATCAAACAAATCAAATTCATTTTAAAAAAAGATGAATTTTGAATTGTGAGTATTTAAAAAAAAGGAAAGACACTTTGATAACATCTCACAGTCAGATTGATGGAAGCACTCCAAGCGGTGAGAATACCAACTAAAGAGCAAACTTGCTTGTTGTATGATTTGACTCTCTCAACAAAATGACATTCAAGAGGACAAGTAAATGGAGATAGTTAGAAAATCTATTAATAACTGATTATTAAATTGATTTAAGACATGTAATAAAAAATAAGCAATAAGATTATGAACAAATATTAAATTAGAGATATATATGGTAGAAAATTTTAGAATACACAATATTACAAGAGAATAGAGAGAGTAGTTAAACTAAATATTATATATTAATAAATACCATTAAAAAAAATCCTGATTCAACCCAGCAGAAGTGTGAGACTAAGACAACGAAGGCTGACGACCATTAAGAATAATAATCCATAATTCAAGAGCACTAATTAAAACACTGATGAACACTAATAATCACAAAATCAAAAAAAACTTTATAATAAAACACGCGAATGAATAGAGAACGAACCGCGAGGCGAACAGAGGCAGATGCCTACTGACTGCTACTGACGCTTCAAGGTCACCTTCACTCTCTCCCCACCAAAAGAAAGGAAGGAGGGGGTATTGAAAGAGGAGTAGAGGGGGTGGCGCGTTAGAAGCATTTTTCAAATCTGGCGTGACTGGTTGCACAGCACAAAACCTTAGGTAATTGAAAGTTGTGTTCTGT
This sequence comes from Euborellia annulipes, assembly GCA_023213315.1. Lineage (NCBI taxonomy): Eukaryota > Metazoa > Arthropoda > Insecta > Dermaptera > Anisolabididae > Euborellia > Euborellia annulipes. Next base: position 46,143 of record JAKCPI010006592.1, on the reverse strand, counting down.
GCTTGTCCCACAAAATTTATTGTGTCGATATATTTTAATATTCAGTATCTGACAATACAGTACATTTGAATTAAAGATATATCTGGTGTGACTGGTCACACAGTGTGATGATAGCAACCATTTGAACAAGTCTAAAGTGAGCAACTTTAGACAACATTAAATCAACAATAGAAATAAATTTATTTACACTGATTATTGTTTTTTTAATGCGACGTTTTTGTTAATAAAAACCTATATGGTAATCTTGTGTTCTTATTCTCGCTATTACACACAGCACACAACTTTCTCTTACCTTCGGCAATCAAAAGTTGTGTTCTGTGCTTGTCACACGAGATATATTTAGTTTCCGACAATAGGGTACAATTAAATTCATGATGTAAAATTTATAAGTATGGGAAAATATTTATATTTTGTTACCATGGCAACCATTTTCCTATCTTTCCTATGATGTACAAGAGTAAAGTGTGCTTCAAAAGATTGCAAGAGCAAAATGAGAATATACATTTCAAAGATATCTAAAAAAAATAATTGATTTTTGAATTTTAAACAAAATCTTTGGAGAGGATTTTGAGAAAATCGAAAAAAAAAAAAAAAAAAACTGAAAAACTACATCAGTAAAGTACTAGTACTTTTTGGCCAATTTTGATCAAAACCTTATATTCACTCCTCAGATGGGTGCCTAAATTAAATATAAATTTTCAACCCCGTGGCTCAATTCCTTCATACTTTAAATTGAGCAAAAACACACAGACAGACATTGTCTTATTTTGGACCTCAAAACATGTATTTCTATCAAAATCTCGATATCTAACTTTTGACATGAATCTAATACTTTCTCTCTCTCTCTAAATATATCTATATATATGCAAGAGAAAGTAAAATCTGCTTGTGCATGGCCAGAAAGGATGGTTTAAATAGAATTGATCACCTCATTTCAATCAAAATTCTTAAATAAACGATGACTACAAATTTCGAATAACTACAAAATTCAAATAAGACTAATATCATTATTAAAATGAAGGATGCTAAAAAAAAAGTTCTATTATGGATGACGCCTTTCAAAATAACCAACCCTTTTCTCTCTTTCCCTCTACAAAAAGCTTTGCTTGTGAAAAAACCGAATTAGCAAGTCTATGAGGGTGAGAGTGAGAAAGGAAAGGAGAGAATCCGTCTCTCATCTTTATTTCAGGTTTAATTTGAGGCCTTTCTCGATCTTGTCTTTGGCTTGTCATCTGTCTGTCTCTCCGCGTTCTGTGATTCCATCCCATTTGATTATACCAAACCGATAGGGAATTACGTTTTTTTTTTTTTATTTTACCATCACCAATACATTTCGATTAATTCAATTTATTCATAATAAATATGTATTTTCAATGGAATTTCAAATTTCAATCAATTTATCGCTTTAAAATAAAATGTATTTTGTGTATTGATCGTCGATTATTAAACTGTTTGTGAAAATTAAAAAATAAAATAAAATAAATAAACAATGAAGTCGTGGCTGTTGATTTATGCACAAGGAAGGAAGCAGGTGCAGCCAAAATTAAAGCCTCCGATTTTGTTACAATTAATGAGACGTTTCGAGAAAACTTTATTTCCCCATCTTCAGTCTTTCAAATTGTATTTGTCCCAGAGTTGTTAAAGGTGGCACAATACATTTATTCATGTATTTTCTTTATAAATAGGGTGTGTTAGTTCATTGACTTGTTCAGATTTAGCACAACTCCGGGACAAATACAATTTGAAAGACTGATGATGAGGAAATAAAGTTTTCTCGAAACGTCTCATTAATTCGTAACAATCGGAGGCTCTAATTCTTTGCTGCACCTGCTTCCTTCCTTGTGCAAAAAATAAATAAATCCTTTAGAAATTGTTCGGCACAAAATTCTTATTCTAACAGTCCCTAAAGAAAACAAGCCTAGGGAGAGGGTATAATTATAAGGTAAACGGACAATCGTCCTCTTTTAAGGGGAGAATTTTACTGAAAAAGTACATCAGTAAAGTACTAATATAATATTATATGGTTTTCGAATGGGGGGGGGGGGGAGGGGGCGCTAAAAAGGTATTGTGCCCCGGGATCAAAGTTAAGCTCTCTACGCCACTGGGGGGATCAAATTCACGGCTGGTTAATAAGAATTTAGAAATCGGAAAAAAAATTTTCCTTGCAAAAATAAAATTCAAGTGAAGATAGTTATTAAATTTGACACAAGAGGCAGCACTTGCTGATAGCGCCTGGTCGTTACGCAAACATCTTCCCAAAAAAGATCTACTCCTTGCCTAGTTATTAGGAATACGTATTACTATTATTAGGGGAATTTTTAATTATAGACCACATTTTTCTATTAATTATTTATTAAAAATTCCCCTAGTAATAATAATAATAATTCAAAAAAATAATAAACAGATTCGTATTACCTTAGAACTACTCTTATTAGATAGCCAATTAGATGCCGAAAAAGAAATTTATTTAATTTTAACACACACAGACATACTGAAAATTTTGTAGCTCTTTTTCTTTATGTTTAAAATTGTCCCCACAGAGACCAATTTCCGGGACCCACTTTTTTGGAATCAGGGGACTTCTCCATCAAAATTTCAACATCGGCTTTTTACATGTTTCCAATTTATATACATATAGGTAAGAGAAAGTAAAAAGAAGGATAATAAACATGATAATATTATAATAAAATATCCCCCTCAAACACATTCTGTTATCTTAATTAATATTTAGACAATACTATAGACAAAGTAATTACTTGACAAAAACATTTTTAAATATTATATATTTATTATTAAATTTAAATTTAGTAGATTTATTCTAATAGAAGCCTCCACTTTTAAAACTCTAAATTGAATTACCGTGAATAAATAAAAAAAAAAGTTTTTATCTAGAACGACCGAAAGAGCAAGGAAAAAAAATTTTGTTTTTGTTTTATTTTAATAAAATATAAAACAAAAGTTTTTTTTTTTTTGCATTATTAGTTTTGGGTAAACATTATTAAACTTTGAGTAGGTTTAGTTGACGAAATTGGTGTTGTTGGACAAATAAAAAATAAACATCATCTCTCAAAAAGTTGGTTAAATTGAAATATTTAATATGTTTATTTGAAAATTTATTTAAATTATATTAGCTATCAATCAATTTAAACAAATATGGGCAGATATCAAAAAAGAATTTATAAAGTAAGCTTCTTTAAAATTGAAATAACTTTAACATATAATATATTAATGTACTTCCCCCCCCCCCCCTCTCTCCCCAAATGGCAACTTAACTCTAATGGCATTATTATCCAGCCCATTTAATTGTGATCTATATTCCTTCCACTCCAATTGTACCCCCTCCACAACTACAAATATGCAAATATCGAATCTCTGTGTGTTCTATTAATTTTACAATCCTCTTTAAATAAATGTTTCTTGCGTTTGCTTACCTCTACAGGGACTAGATACCGCATGAAATAAATTCATATTTGTATTGTGTGTTTTGTTGTTTATGATAGTAAACGACTCCAGGAGTGAGAGAGACAGAGAGAGATCATAATTTAAAATATATAATCAAATGAATTATTTATTTGGAAAACCCTTTTTTTTTAGAAGGGACCGTGGAAGAAATTATTTATTATTTGTACTATGAGAAAATGATTTAATTTGCCGGGTATTTAGTTAAAATAAATTTTGTAGAGATATATGCGGGGTAAATAAAATAGATAAAATAAGAAATTTCTTTTTGAATAGGCCTATAATTAAATTATCCAAAATTTAAAAACAGACCACTATCACATACATTCACTAGTGACCCTTGGGCGTTTACGCCTATCTTCATCCAACCAAAATTTAAACAAATTCCTTTGTCATCATTGGCATTTGAATATATAAAGACTATATATTTATAAATAAATTTGTAAATTATTATTTCCAATTAACGAATAAATAATAAAAGGCCGAGCAGCTATGTTTATTTCTTTATTTAAGAACCCACAGCGACGTTTCGGTCGACTATTCGACCTATTGACTGAAGCCATGAAGATGGACCGAAACGACTCTGTCGGTCGACTATGCGACCATCTACATGGCTAGAGTTCAGTCAATAGGTTGCATAGTCGACCGAAACGTCGCTGTGGGTTCTTAAATTCAGGAATAAACATACTGTAGCTGCTCGGCCTTTTATTATTTTTCTACTACATATTGATTCAGCTATTCACCTCGCTAACAATTAACGAATAGTTAGATGTATACAATGTCCGTATTCAGGGAGGATATAGGGGTAACCTCCTTCCCGAAATTCGGAAAAACTACAAATAAAGGCAAATATATGAGTGGTTCAAAGAAAAAGTGACCTAAGTCCAAAAGTTCAAAAACTTTTTCCTATAGAGCTAGTCAAAAATGAGCCTCATTTGAAGGGAAAGTTCTAAATAAGCTTTAATGAACATAACAAAGATTTATATATATAATTTAATAAATAAATAAATATTAGAATTTAATTGGCCCTTCAGACCCTAATATCTTCCTGTTTTTATTTTAATATATCCAAAAGAACCTTAAAAAGATACTTAAAAAAATTTTTAGAGAGATTGAAGCCTATGGCAACTCGCTAATAGGTCGCAATTTAAGTTCTTTTAAGAAATAAAACGAAATGTTGGTATAAATTATCTATTTGTTCAAATTGGAACCATAAATGTATTGTTTAACGAGGCCCTTAATCCATCCGTCCTTAAGGGCCAGAAAGCCTCTCTCTCTCTCTTTATCTAATTTGAAATAACTAGGCATTAACAAGTGGCGTTCCAATTAGCCAAGGTGTTGACTTGAAACAACTTGTCAATAATTATGTTAACAAGTTAATTCAAACTAACTATACTAATAATGAATGAAATGGACGGATAAAAAGAAGTGGAACAAAAGGAGTTTTTTTTTAGATTCTTTGAAAAAAATTACACCTCAATATTTGTAAAAATTGAATAAATTTTTTTGTGCAAACGGAAAAAGTGTGTTTCAAAAAATTTCAAGGGCAAAATGAGAATATACATTTTAAAGAGCATCTAAAAAATAAGTGATTTTTGAATTTTAATCAAAATTGTTTGAGCGAATTTTGAGAAAATAGAAAAAAACTGAAAAAGTACATCAGTAAAATACTAGTACTTTTTGGCCGATTTTGTTCAAAAGCTTCGTGTCACGTGCCAGAGGGGTGCCTAATTTAAGGTGCGAGTCTCGAAAAACCGTTAGGACACGATTGACTACCGAGTTAGTCTCGGCGGCAAGAGATGGCGTTAGTTTTTCCCATAGGAATACAAGGGATTTATTCCATTTAATTTGAAAGTTTCCAGCTAATTAATTATGGGTAGAAGATTAATTATTTTTTAACACAATGATTACTAATTTAATTATCTATAAGTTATAGAGCGAATTTTTTAAAAATATTTTATCTAATGCGATTAATCTAAACACACACAGACAGACAGAGTTTGTCTTTTTTGGGCATTTGACCGATTTAGTCTACATTTTTTTATTAGAATTTTTTTTATTTATATAATTGGTTGCCAATTAATTCAGAAGCGACCCTTGGAATGTAAAAATTTAAAGGACTTGTGAATAAATTTATAATCAGGGACCATTTTGCCTTTATATATTATTTATTCAAAATTCATTTATTCACTTTTGCATGCATTTATACTCTCTTGCCTCTTTTTTTTCTCCTTGTTCTAATTACCCTTTTTAATTGACACTTTACTCTCGTTTTTTTTATGAAGCAAATAGATTAGCCCATCACTCAATGTCTTATTAAAGTTTAATGTCCCTTTCTTTTTTTTTCCTTCAATGAATTATTATCAATATTGTTTTTTTATTTTAAGTTAATGATGGATAAATTAGAGATTTTTTTTTTGTAAAAAGTGGACTAGATTTAATCAGATTCTACAAGATTTTTATTTAATAATTTCACAATTTTGACTCTTGAGGCCACCATCAAAACATTAAGTCTGTTCGATTAAGCGTCCATAGACTTCCTGCGCATGCGCATTAAGGAAAAGCATATTGCTTTTCATTATTGCGCATGTGATGTTCCTCACTACACTGAAAAAGCAATATATTTATAGTTAATAGATTTTATTTAATGCAAAGAAATCCTTGACATAATAATGGCGAAATAAAAAGTCGGTTCAATACTAATATTTGATATTTTTTTATTAAATATAATATATGACTAGCTAAAATATAGATATATTAATAGTTAAGATGCCTCTATTTGAATCAGTTACAATAATTTTATTCTCATATCCCTTAGGCAAAAGCGGCTCAACCCTAGATATATTAATAGTTAAGATGCCAATATTTAAACCGAGCATCACTAAAGTTTATTATTAAGATAATGATATTTGAATTAAATGGTCGAATCCTCAAATTTAATAATACAGTACTTATATAAAATATTTATTTATTTTAGTCAAAATTTTTTTATTTTAAGAAAAATCTACATATTTTTGGATAGAAGAATAATATATTAATATCGAACAGAAGCTATATTAAAATTAAAAACTTGAGTAGTTAAGTTAAATATTCAATAGGTTATATTAAAAAATTAAAAATTTCAATGAATTACTAAACTATATGAAGGAACTTTTGTGGTTATTATTATTATTACAGGAGGTTTTAATTATAGACCACATTAGTATTAATTATTTATTAAAAATAAATATTGTAAAACGTCCCCACTGCTTATTCTGCAGTCGTTTTCAAGTCCTATGCACTTGAAAATGATTGCAGAATAATCAGTTGGGACGTTTTACAATATTTATTTTTAATTAATAATTAATACTAATGTGGTCTATAATTAAAACCTCCCGTAATATCTGAAGGAAGTAAATATATTAATTTAAAACAATAAGTTTACATTTATTATAATTTTTTATTATTATGGATTAAATTATATAATACAATTTTAATTACATACCAGTAATTATACAATAATTAGGGTCCGACCGAAACAAGATTTTTAGCCGAAACCGAAACCGAATATTCGGCCTCAACCTTAGTTTCGGTCGAAACCGTAACCGAAACCGAAACTTGTATTTCCTATAAAAAATTTTTTTCATTTTACCTTTTTTTTTTTTTGAATTTTTTTTTTCCCTCCCGTGAAAATCATTTTACCTTTTTTTTAGGGAGACTAAAATTTTTTTTTTTTTCCCTCAAGTGCAAATTATTTGACCTTTTTTTTTTGCATGCGAGTCTCATCCCATTTTTTCAGACTCTGGTTTCGGCCGGCCGAAAGGTTCGGCCACTTTTTGGCCGAAACCGAAACTACGGCCGAAACCATGATTTTTGGCCGAAACTGGCCGAAACCGTAACCGAAACCGAATATTCGGTCGGTTCCTAACAATAATATCGCAGAAATGAAGTGGAAGGGATGCAGCTAGAAAGAAAAGCTTTAATATCAAATCAAACTCCTTTATAACAAATGGTTTCTGCCAATTTTTGGGGCATTTTTTATAAAGGAGTTTGATTTGATATTAAAGGTTTTCTTTCTGGATGCATTCCTTCCTCTTCATTTCTGCGATTTAATTATACAAAGATATTTATTGTTTTGAAAATAGTACGTAATAATAATATCACATAAATAACTTTGGCACTGTGTTGAAAGTTCTTTTTTAACTTCATATATAGAAATGCCTGAACCCCAAATACATATATTAATTACAACGGTTATCGTATAAAGTCTTAAATGGCCAGAGTTGCCGAAAAGACTGTGTGAATGTGTGTGTGAGTGTGAGTGTGAATGAGAAAAAAGTGTGTATGTTTAAAAAAAAAAAAAAAACTTCATATATTGTTAAAATTGCTCGTCCTATTGCATTTTCTTCTAAAACTTGTTTTAAAGTGATATGATTTTTTTCAAAATAATTCATATTTGCTATCTATTTCTTTTTTGTTTACATCTTTTATCTACTGCAGATAAAATTGGTGAAATACTTGTTATGACAAGCGGTGATGAATTAGAAGTTGAAGATTCCAAAGAAACAGTATTAGCAGCAATCTGTAATTTAGAGAATTGATTTAAAATTAAAAGTTTCAGTTGTATGCACTCACATTTTTTATATTCATATGTACAAAAAAAAAATCGGGTATTATATTTTTGTAAAAATTGGAAAATAATTAAAAAGTGAAATTGATTTAATAGTAATTATAGTTTTGTATACCAGTATAATTATATGGTATGTTAGCGAGGCGAATAGCTGAATCAGTATGTACAGGGCCGCAGACAGACTTGACGGGCCCCGGGGCTACTTACTAATACGGCCCCCCCCCCCAAAAAAAAAACTTAAAGTTTTTTTTAGTATATAAAAGGCTATTGTGGCCTTCATGCCAACATTTTTTACACAGTTTTTGACACAATTTTTGAAATACGGTAGTTATACATAGCTTACAAAATTTATTTAAATAAAGTTAATTAAAAATTTTTCAAAATTTCCTAAACAAAGAGCTACAATATTTTATCGAGGCCAGATCCGGACAGATGATTTCCGGGAGAATCTGGGGGTATGGAAAATTTTTTGAAAATTAGCCCTTGAAATCTGCGTTTTTAGCTATCCTGAGTCGTGAAAAAGATCAAACTTGATTTGAGCTTAAAGGGCGCGGGCCCCCTGAGGAAAAAAAATTTCAAGAAAATTATTTTTTTTAATTGAAATTTTAAGATTTGAGCTTAAAGGGCCCGGGCCCCCTGAGGAAAAAAATTTCAAGAAAATGATTTTTATTTTAATTGAAATTTTAACCATGGAAATTATTTTTTATTAGAATTTTAAGGTGGGAGCGCAATGGGCCCGGGCCCCTTCGGAGGGCCCGGGCCCCGGGGATATAGCCCCCCCTGCCCCCCCTGTCTGCGGCCCTGAGTATGTAGTAGAAAATAAAAGGTCGAGCAGCTATGTTAATTTCTTTATTTAAGAACCCACAGCGACGTTTCGGTCGACTATGCGACTATCTTCATGAATGTCTTTCAAAGAACTTGAGAGGTTTTTCTTTTGACTGAACTCTAGCCATGAAGATAGTCGCATAGTCGACCGAAACGTCGCTGTGGGTTCTTAAATAAAGAAATTAACATAGCTGCTCGAACTTTTATTTTCTACTAAAATTATATGATGTCCAGTTTATTACATTTTATTTAAAAATAAATATTTATTTAAAAATAAATATTAACAAGTGCCTATAAAATTTCCAGAAATTTTTAAATAAAATAATTTTATTTAAAATAACCTTGCAACGTAATTATTTATTTTTTAAAATATTAATTAATTTAAATTTATATCTAAAAAAAAGCTGACTAAATTTTTAAAATGGTTGTATTAAATGTCTATGATGATATGAGTATACTAAATAATTTGTAATAAAATTTAAATATATGTGACCGTCCACTTGAAAAGTTACCAAATCTATACTGGGCTAAATTTTCAGGAGAGCCGATTAGAAAAAGTTTTTTTTTATTATTGATTTCGATTCTCTAGTTCTTCATCTTATATGATGAAATATTCGATCCATCAGAATATATTTATTTTATTTAAAAAATATGAAAAAACAAGACTTTAAACTCATTTTTCTCAAAACTAGGTTTAAAAATTCATATCTTCCAAACAAAAAATGATACAAACATTCTAAAAATGCCGACTTGCTGGGCAGGGTGTGTTCCGTACAGAAAGCATAAAAACTCTATTTGGACCCCGGTGAAGATTTGGTACCTTTTCATGAGGACGGTCATATATATATCTCAGATAGATAATTGAATATGTTAGCTTATCAAAAAAAAGTAAAAATATTGAAGAATGGAAAACATACATACCGTATTCATAATACTTCTTTCGAAGAATCAACCTTAACCCCACTTTTGGGAATATCGTTTCGAGTTCTTTTTCACTGTTTAAAAGAGCATAAAGAATGCTTAGGCTTGTAATCCCATTTTCTGTAGAAAATAAATTCAAAATTAGATAAGAAATTTAGAAAAAGTCACCGCTATATAGATAGCTAATAATTAATGCCGCTAATACAACAGTATTCAGTTGATATGAATTTTTACTTACCATTTAAGGTTTCGCTAATATTTGATAGTCCCCAATCTTCTAGAAGATCATCTAATTCCATCCTATTGTTTGATGAGATTGTGCCTATTAAAAATAAGCGAAATGCACAGTTGAGATATAAAATAATAATATATTGATGAAAGCGTTTAGATCATGTAAAAATGGCTGCGCTGGAAGTAACTGCTTTCCGACCATGTTTCCGACTGCTTCAAACTAGTAGAGGAAGGGAGCTGGAAGGGAGGCTTTTTTGTTTTAATTTCACTTTTCTCTGTTAGGGGCGCACTTGTCACTTTTAAATAAATTTGATATCTTAACTATTAATATATTGATACTTGCGAGAAATTTTAGTAAATTTACTATCAAAAAATATTGTTTTGGATTAAACCGCAGCTTTTATTTAAAGCAAACAAAATGTATGTTTTATTTTAAGTGACATTTAATTAAATAGAATAAATTACTCAAATAAATTTTTTGCTTATATTAAATACTTTAAAATTTTGTCACTATTAATAATATGTCGACGTATATTTATTATAAATAAAATATCTTTAATACAAATATATTTTACTAAAAATGCCCAACTCTTTCAATATATTAATATTAAAGAAATTTTTTTTACTGTGTACGCATGCGCCGGAAGCCCTTGGACGCTTAATTGAACAGACTTAGTATTATAATATAATACTAAGTCTGTTCAATATATATTATATGATACCAAATAGGGAAAATTGCAAGCAAAAACTAATAGGTAGAAAAATATTATTTTTTATCTGACCTTCTATTTAATCCTATTATTCTGTATTTATTAAGCAAATGGCCGGCGATATAGCCTAATGTCCTTTCAATCTACTAAACCTTAAGTAAAAAATCCATTTGAAAAAATTTCACTGAAACTAGAAAAATCTTATTGAAACAATTCTAATAAATTTGAAACCAATAGGTTTAAAAAAAATTTATTTAAGTTTTTAAGATCTCAAAAGAATTCCATCAGATATATCTTTTAAAAAAAAGTGACAAATAATTTTGAGATGAATAGTATAATATAGATGTAATTTTAGCCACGCCCCTATTTCTCAGGGATCCAATTGTGAATGAAAGGAGTTGTTAAAAAAAAAGAAGGTGGGGAGAGGAAGCCCCGCCTCTCCTCTACGGTACTGAGATGCCCTTTTGAGCGGAATCATTGATTTAACACACCATAATAATAAAAACAAAGTTAGTTTAAGCCTTTCAAAGTTAAAATCACCAGAGAGAGAGGATTAAATTATATTATTGTATGTTTAATACAAAATGATTTATATGCAAATTTATGATGTAAATAAAAGCACATCACTCAACGTTCTATTTTTTCATATACTTGTGAGTGGTGTGAGTTAGAACAAATGAAACATACTCATGAATCTTTCAAATTAAATGAAAAAAATCCCTTGTATCCTTATGGGAAAAACTAACGCCATCTCTTGCCGCCTAGAGTAACTCGGTAGTGAATTGTCTTCTAACAGCTTTTCGAGACGCGCACCTTAATATTATATATATAGGCATTGGCGTAGCCGGAAATTTTTGATAGGGGGGATCAAGAAATTTTTTTCAAAAATTTAAGATTATTTTAGGGTATTTATAAATCATTTTGGTTTTTTTTTTTAGCTAGAGTAAATTATTATATTTTACTTTCTCTTACCCTATAGGGTTCACATAGATGTGAAATATAATTTGTATTAAATATCTAGTCATGGTCTCATGGAGGGGGTTTGAACCCCTCAAATCCCCCCTGGCTACGCCTATGGACCAGGGGGTGACCAACCCAAATGATTTTGTGGGCCACTTTGGAAATGCACCATAACTTCGCGGTACGCAGATAAAATTATTTATCTAATTCGAACAATCAGTGTATAATAATTTTTATTTTTATTTTGCCCTTTCAGCTAATGAGGCCATTTTGGGATTTAAACGTCCTACATATATTTAATAGTTAAATGTATCTAAGGTTAACGTGGGACGTTCAACACGCTGATTCCTCAGGGTCAAATAATAAAGAAAATTTAGCATATTTAAAAATTCTCTTTGAAAGAAGGTGAAACAGCTCTAGCAGTAATAAATTAAAATTTCAAATATTAATATTTAAAGATAAATTTTATTATTATTTAATTATAAATTAAGAAAAATAAATTTAAAAAAAAAAGCTTTGTTTTATAAGTGTTTAACAATCAGATGATCGCTAACATAAAATACAGTATTATTTTTTTTTATAATCATTTCCATAAAATTTGCATAAATTTAATAAAAAAAAGGTAGGTAAAAATGTGAGTGAGTGGATGAGAGATTGAAATAATTTTATTTAAAAATATTCATTTCAAAACATAAAATGTTTTTCTACACAAGAGCTAATTGCAAAGTGCAAACACACAACTATTTATTTATTATTATTATTTTTTTTTTTTTTGCATTAGTATAAAACAAAATACATGTTATGAAGGATCCAATCGATCTCTCTCGCCCTGTATATAGAGTAAATAAATTAAGATAAACATTTTTTTTTTTTATTTGATGAATAATTATGGAGAAATTTGAATATTAAATAAAAAAAAAAATTGAGTAACATATAACGGGGTCTGGGTTTTTTATTTTTTTTTTTTTTATATAGTCTAGATATTTTATTAAAAAGAATAAATTAATAGTAAATAAATGAATAAATAAATATAAAAAAAGAAAATATATTAAAATAAAAAAAATCCTTGAAAAAATAAAAATCAATCATTTGTAAATAAAAAAAAAAAAAACTTGGTGTTGTTGAAAACGTTCAAAGATTTGTTAACTTAATACTTGATGAATAGTCCATTTCAATTCATGACAAGGCTAAGTCGGTCAACCTAGGTCCATTGCCTAGGAAAAGGGTTACTTATCAAGAAAGTCGATCAATGAGATGGTTATTTGGGTTGCCTAACTTCCAGCAAAAACAAAAGGAATGTATGTATCTCAAAAATAAGAGAAAATAAAATTAATGACGAAATTTGACTGTGAAGAATTAAGAGATGGAATGGAAGGGAAGTTTTAACAAGACGTTTCGACAAAATTTATTGAACCATCTTCAGTTTTTTTAAAACTCTTCGACTACTGAAGCCATTTAGGGGTTTGATTTTATTAAATACAAATATCGGTGGCTAGCGGGGAACGTAGGCGAGTATGGATCCCCCCCACCCCTTCATAATACAAAATAAAAAAAAATCTTAAGCCCTGCAAATTTTGTGAAATAATTTTTCAGAATTTAATTTCATAGGCCTATCTTGATTTTATGAAAAATTTTGTAAAAACCCTTTAATAAAAAAACGCTCCCCCTCCAAAAAAAAATTCTCTGGACTTGCCTCCGATTAAATGAGCCAGAGAAAATATTTTATTAAATTTTTTAAAGTCTTTTTTCGGCATCTAAGGCCATCTAGATAATGTATTTTTATTGTTTTGACTTTGTTTTATTTTTGTATTTTTATTGATTTTATTTTATATTGATTGAAATTTTGTAATTTTATATGTATGTATTGTAATGGATAGCGGAGTAGCCCTACCATAAATAAAAAAAGGCCATTTAGACCCGATTTATTTCAAATGATTGGTAGAAAATTCAATTAAAATAAATTTTTCTCGTTTGGGAGGGGAACACCGAGTGGAACGGGTCATGCATGGTCTATTTTATATTAATTTGTATTAATGAAATTTTATACATAAAGTGATATTGCTGATAAATAGCTATAAGTGATACTGCTGGGAGAGTTGTTAAATGCCTCCGAAATATCCATCTAACATTAAATATATTTGAGCTCAAAAATTTACTCTTTCTCATACTCAAAAAGTAACTTCAATTTCGCGCTATAATTATGATTCCTCAAACCTTTTATGTTGTATCATTTTTGTAAAGATCAATATAAATTTTTCATGAAAATATTTAATCTCTTCCGCCATCAAAAGTTGTAATTTTTTTTAAATACAACATGTATCTTTCCGACCTTTTTTCATCTTATTCAATATGGCATGTTGTTGTTGTTGTTTTCTATTGGCCATTGAGCTGGACACCTACGTTATCTCTCACTTCTATCTTCTTCTCCCTCATTGGACACAATAGACTCCCCATTCCCTAGGATGATTTACATAAAAATAGCCATTGATGCGGAAAGTAGGGTTTATTGAATTGCTCCATAAAGGATACCTGGAGACGACTATTGTCCATCTTATTCTATAAAGTTATCTCTCTCTCTCTCTTGTATGTTCTCTTTTATCACTCTCTTTTTTTTTCTTCTTCGTTATATCTCAAACCACCCGATTTAAAGAACGTTATTAAAGATTTATTTTTATTGTAACTCTATATATGATAATATACACAGAGAGAAAGTATTGGATTCATGTCAAAAATTTGATGTCGAGATTTTGATGGATATACACGTTTTGAGGTCCCCTGAATCCAAAAAAGTGGTTTTCGTAACATGGTATGACTGTGTGTCCAACAAAATATCTCAAGAGCAAAAAGAGCTAGGAAGTTGAAATTTTATATTTAAGTTAGGCACTCCCCTGGTACGTGACACGAAATTTTTAATCAAAATCGGCCAAAAAGTACTAGTACTTTACTGATGTAGTTTTTCAGTTTTTTTTTTTCGATTTTCTCAAAATTCGCTCCATCGATTTTGATTAAAATTCAAAAATCAATTATTTTTTAATTGCTCTTTAAAATGTATATTTTCATTTTGCCATGAATATCTTCTGAAAACTACTTTACTCTTGTACTTCATTAGAAAGATAGGACAAATGGTTGCCATGATAACAACATTATTAATAATATTTTCCCATGTTTATAAATTTTACATCTTGAAATTGTTGTCAAATGAAAACAATTTGGTATTTGAATGAGCTCGTATTAATTAAAAGTAAATAATTATTAGGCTAATGCGTAATTTAATAATTAATTACGCCATTAATAATTAGTTTCAAGTTTAATAATTCAATTTAAAACCAAAATGAATCATTCACTTTTACCACTCCTCTTTTTTTACCACTAACTTATCTAAATGAGACTCTAAACATTACATAGGTATAGTATAGTTCTAATACCTATCTCAAGCATTGAACAAATATTTTTTTAGCAAGACAATGTTTTTTGTTGGTAGGCCTAACACACTACAGTAAGCAGCAAAGCCCTTAAGACAATGGGGTTAAGTTATAGATATTTAACTAAATATTTGTTTGCTGACCATGGCATTTTGTTTTATGCTACAACACTTAGAAACATTTTTTTCCGCGCCTGTAACTTTATTTTTTAATAAATAATATAATAACCTATACTATTATATTTATTATAAAAGTTCAATCTAGTTATGCAAGTTAAATCTAGTAATAACATAATTAGAAGCAATCTACACATCCCCATATCCCCATAATCGGACATAATATCTGACTTAATAGTTTGATCACAAGAAAGGAGAATCAAACATTGATTATTTTGGTAATCCAGATGAATGAATTCTAAACCACTTTGATAGCTCTATTAAGCAAACATTTCAAATCACCTTGGGCCATAGCACAGTGGTAGAGTATCCGCCTCTTAAGGGTTCGCATCCTGTCTCATGCGACAAAAATTTATTTCAATTTAATTGGCTAAATGACCGAAAAAGACCTTAAAAAAAGCGCATCAAATCCTGTTGAAAGATAATTTTTGAGGTGAAAATGAAAATATTTTTATTTAGACTATAAGATATAATCATCTAAAAAGAGGTTGGTTTAAAATTCATTCATCCAGTACAACCAATTCTCATTAAAAATCAATTTTTTATTTATATCCTGTTAATCCATTTAACGGAATTCGCTTTGCAAACAGATATCATAATAAAAACTGTATTAGAATTACAATGCACTTCTTTCGGTTGGTTAAAAAAAATGTTCTAATAATAAAGAGTGGTCCATTAATTAACAGACTTTATTTAATCGCTTATATATAAAAAGTTTGGATGATTTATTATTTTTATTTACAAAATATGTATAATTTTTAAATACCGTGAATTTTCAAAATACTTTTTTTTGTGTTTTAAAACAAAAGAATGAAAGGGTTGGGGGTGTTGATTGTGTTTTTAGTCGAGAGAGAGAGGCTTTTATGCTTTAATCGATTCCGCCACTTTTGGCTCTTGACTCCCGGGGGTCAGAATAGAATGGGGTTGGGTGTGTATGTGGGTGGTAGAAGGGGGTAGGTGTCATTAATGTCAAAGACCCAATTGCAACCAAACGCGCCTTCAAAACATGGAATGCGTAAATAATTTATTGCCTCTTCTCGCTAACTTTGTTAATCTATTCCCCAACCCCCACCCAATTTTCATTGAACCTACTCAACACACTCATTCGCTCTAAATTCTAAAGATTAATTATACTGATATCAAAATTATATGAATTAGAATAATTCTCTCTCTACCTTTAAAAATTATAGGTGAAACACCTTATTCAACGAGGAAAGTTAATTTAATAAATAATTAAATTATTTTGAAGACCACTGAGTTTTATATGCCGATAATTTTATTGGTTAGAATTATTAGGTTGATATAAAATTATTGCAATTTTTTTTTTTAAAGCAAATGAAAATTTAACTTGAATAGCGACATCTATCTGACTTATTGTCATGAAAAAATCTACAGCATTTTTAATGAAACGGGAATTAATGGTGATATTTTAAAGTGAGTAAGGGAGCGTACAAGTATTACGTAACGCAATTTTTGAAGATTTTTGACCTTCCCTCCCCCTCCTCCCCACATGTAATGCCCCGAACATTTTTCTGGATCCCCTTTCCTTGAACGTCTAGTTTTTAAGTTACGTAACGCTCAAGTGGCCATTTTTATCTAAAAGTCAAAATTATGTTGCGAAAAGTACGCAAGTTGCCTAAAATACCAGTTAAGTAACGCGTTGTTCAACCCCCCCTCCACCCTTGTAACGCATGCTAACGTTTTACGAGACCCCCCTTCCCCCCAAATTGCGTTACGTAATACTTGTACGCTCCCCAATCACAAAGAACAATTATTGCATAAGTTATTTACAGGGGAAAGTTCTAAAGACTATAAACAGTGAATGAATTGATCATTTGGAATAATTTCAAGGAGTATATCATCGGTCCAGTTCACAACTGATCTAACTCAAAAAATCTGTGCTCCACACACAACTTTCTCTTACCTTCTATCGAAGTTGTTACTGTCTTGTCACACCAGATTTTTTGTGTCGACATTATTTTTTCCGACAGTATACAATTAATTCAAGATTTTTATAAGTATAATATTTATATTTTGATCTTCCCATTTCTCCTTCTTTCTTACCCCCCCCCCCCCCCCCCCCCCCCCCCCCCCCCCCCCCCCCCCACCCCCCCACCCCCCCCAACCCACCCCCCTCCCTTTCTTTAAAAAAAAAAGCGATTTTTCAGGAGAGCATTAAAAGATAATTTGTTCAAAAAACTCAAAATTACATTTTTTTGAGACTTGAACTGGACCGATATGTAGTGTCTTAATTGTATAATACATATCCACCAGAAGTTATTGCTCTACCTCTGAGTCATAGGTCAATGGCTAACGTTTTAGTTATTATGACATATTTTTTAGCTATAAAAAAGACGTTTTTAGATGAATAATTAATTACATTACAACGAACCCCTGGCCCCTACACAAAGAAAAATGTATTTATCAGAATGAGTTTAGTTGCCAATCAATATGTATGCAAAAAATAATAAGAATAAACGTAAGAATAGTAAAAAATTATTTTGAAGTAATTTACTGGAGAAAAATGGAAAAATATACATATGTAGTTTCCGATTAAAGTTATGTTAATTATTATATTAAATTGAGAGAGATTAAAAAATTAACACGTCAGATATTCCATTAAAATAAAAGATATTTGTATTTTATTTGAAAAATGCGATTTGAACTTTACTTTTTACGATGACATACATGAAAGGTAAAGAGGAAAAAGAAAGAAAAAGATTGGTCCTAAGACACGAATAATCTATGTTCTGGTCGACTCTTGAGAATAAGGATTTGCACTAACTTTGAAATGGAACAATCCCTTTTCCTGTGTTTGTGTTTGTGTGTGTGTGCGCCATTCTTTTGCTTCACTAACTTTTTCTATCTCATGTTAAACACAAAATTGAATGATCACTGGACCATTACAAAACTGTATATGTGATGTATTTTGTTTTGATTATATTTCTCACTCCCCTTAGGGCTAATGTTTTGAAATGAAAGGGTATTTAATCAATTAAAATTTATCAAAGATTATCTGATTTTAAGGGTATTGTTTGAATATCGTCTAAGTTAGGAGTTCATCCTTCCCTAAAACAATAATCCAAATCTAAGTTATTTAATCACGATTGCCAACGGAACAGTAAAATGTGATATACAGTAAAACGTGATATACAAAAAAAACTAGAAGCAAAGCCCGCCTTCGCCCACCTCCCTGGATCCCATTACCAACAGCAAGTTTTTCGGAATATTTCTTGTTTCAAAGCAAGTTAAGGAAGAACCTCGAGTAGGGTAGTGGGGACAGCAAAATGGTCTATTTGCCTGGAGCTAGCCATAAATCATAAAGCAGAACACAAATCTATTCGTTTGCTTTTGGCTGCTTAATGATTTATTTCAATCTCTAGGATGTCATAAATAGAACATTTTGTTGTCCTAACTAGTCTATTTGAACTCGAGGTTCTCCCTTAACATCTTAACACTTACAGGCATTCATAAATACAGTAGAACATTTTGATGTCCCCACTACCCTCGACTCGAGGTTCTTCCTTCAGATATTCGACTAAGGGGGGGGGGGGGGGTTTATATATATTATATATTTACTTTTTGGATCCTAATCTAGAATCAAAATCTAAATATATCTCGACACAAAAAATCAGGTTGCAGCACAGCACCCAACTTTCGATTACCAAAAATTTTTTATTTTCTATTTAATATTATTTCCCCTGCACCCTAGCTCAATGGAAGAGTATTTGCCTCTTGTAATAAAGGTTTCTTCTCAGGCAGCAAAAATGTATCTTCTTAAGTGAATAATTTCAAATAAATAGGAATAGGGTCTATTTTAATTTATTAGTAGTAGTTTAAGATTTTCAATTGACTTACGTTGTTAAAATATAAATTTAATTATTGATTCGTAAACTGATATACTAACAGCAAAGACTTTTATTTTTATTTTTAATTAAATGATTATGAACTAGACGTGTAGGAGTCCAATCCCCTTTGGGGTCAACGTAATTGCTCTGACCTGAAATTAAATCCCAAAAACGTTGGCGGCTTTAAATATAATTAAAAGGATCATGTATTTTCCACTCCTACTAGTCTCGATTGGAACCAAGGGCCTCATTTTATAGCTGCTCATCCAATAAAAAGAACAGTGAGCGCGCGTTTATCTGTTGCCATTAGACGATCAGTGGTTCTCACGTAACGCCAATAAAAACCGATGTACTTGTAAGAAATAAGGTAAACAGACTAATAGGTGTTTTATTTTCACTATTCAGTATTTTTTTTTTTTTTTAGCTAACAACAAAAGTCCGTTTCGCCAGGCCAAAGGACCAATTTAGGTCTGTTCTTATAGCAACACCAAATGGGAGAATTTGATGGTTTTAACAGGTGCGAATTGCGTTCTTAAAAAGAAGAAAATTATAGGAGTCAAAACTCGACAGGTAAAGAGAGAAATATAAAAAAAATAAATAAATACAATAGATAAAAGAAAGTTCATTAAGTGAATGGATGAAAATTTTTTTTTTATATAAATTAAAGAGATATTTGATATTGTGTTATTGTAGTGTATGCAATCATCTACTTAAATTAAAGCTGACATAGTAAATGACTAAAATTAATAGAGACCAGAATTTTTTTTAAAGGGGGTGAATTTTTTTTTTTTTTTTTTTTGGAAAATTTTAAACAATCACTGATTAAAATTTATTTAAATCATTACCGGACACCTTAATTTAGACACTAATTTAGCACTTAAAAATGTCCCCAATTTTATTGTTAATTTTTTTTATCATTTTATTTTATCATCCTATAATATAAAGGCTGACTTCCTGTCCCTGTGAGTATAAGTCTGTCAGGGAGCTGATTGGCTAGAGCAGGGGTCTCCAAACTTTCCAGCCTTAGGGCCATACTGATTACTCCAGTAAGTTCCGAGGGCAACAATGTTATGAGTAGTTAGCCCATGACCATATCAATGTAGATGTCATATTAATAATTATTCAACATAAAATTAGAATACTTCAGTAAACTAAATTTAATTTGCTATAAAAAATATGTTCTCTAAAAGAAGTTTTCAAGTTTGCTAGCTCTCCGCGGGCCGGACAAAATCTGTCCGCGGGCCGGATGTGGCCCTCGGGCCGTAGTTTGGAGACCCCTGGGCTAGAGTAACAGGAAGTGGAGCGGGAAAGGGAAATTTATAATTTAAGTCAGAGAGGGAAATTTGAAACTTTAAAATTCGACCCCCTTGTCCAGGGACCCCTTTTGCCTGTGACAGGATACGAACCCTTTGACAACAGAAGCTAATTCTCTACCTCTGAGCCATAAGTTAAGGATCCCATTGTTAATCTTAATCTTATTCTCGCGATGCGGGGTCCTCCCTTTTTCCCTCCAACCCTATCATACGTTTTTGCGACCGGAAGAAATAGGGCAGGCCGGCCCATCGCACGGACTGACGCCTTTGAAAAGAGGAAGGAAGAGACAGAGTTCGTATCCTGTCACAGGCAAAAGGGGTCCCTGGACAAGGGGGTCGAATTTTAAAGTTTCCAATTTCCCTCTGAGACATACAAAGAACTGAAGGACTGCCTGTCCCAGCTCGGACAGCTCGTGGTCGCCATCCACGTACCCACAAAACGTGGGTCCCTGAGCAATTTGTTAATCTTAATAGTATTATTTTGCCATAATTAAATAAAAAAAAGGAATTTTTTTTCATTTTATGTTATTATATTTATTTATTTTGTATAGAGAAGTGAGATCAAAAGAGTTTCAAGTAAAAAAGAGAATTTTTGTTATATGTAATTATATTGGGATGATAATTTTTTCGACTATTTTTAGAAGATAAGAAAAAAATTAAAATATATTTGTCATCGAAATATGGATAGTTCAATTAGGTATGAGGTCATTCATTCATTTTGTATTTAAAAAAATTTCATTATTTTTTTTTAAGTAAATTTAATTTATAAAATGAAAAAAATCTTGTTGCTCTTGTTTGAAAGAGAAATTGCATATGCCTAGGCTATATGTATATAGAGTGTCTATATATATTATAAAACATGAATTCCCAACCTCTCGTCAGATTTTCTTGGTTGTTTTATCAAACTTAAAATGAAGCCACAGACCATGAAATATGAAGAGAAAAAGAATGAAGAAAAAGACAAAACAAAAAAAAAAACGAGTCTAAGTTGTCCCAACTTGTTAACTTTTTCTATCTTATTAGATTACTAAAAAAAATAATTTTTTTTAGCATAATAAAAATACGAGTAATCTAGTAATTGAAAATTTAATTAGCATTCAAACAAGTTTAAAAACATATAAACAACTAGTAAAACTAACATTAGAAATTTTCAAAATTTATTTCCCCGTTACAAATGAAATTTTACAGTCTAATATAAGAAAAGTTTATTATGTATTTTATATTTTTCCTTTATCTCTTATATTTTTGTAATTTTTATTGTATTTTGTTGAACAAGAAAATACCTTCCTTAACATGATTATATCTGAAGAAGGCCATAGTTTGAGTGACCGAAACGTTTGTGTCATTCAAATAAGAAATCAAGAATTTTTATTTAAAAGCTCTTTCGTTAATGACCTAACACATTATATTTATTTCAGACTAAAGAAGTATCATATTATTTAAAAATAAAATTTCAAGATATCATACTATATAATAAAGCGCTAAAAAACGTGTCCGATGTGTGAAACAACCAATCAGGCCTCAGGGATAGCGCTGATTGGCGAAATACAGAGAGGGCGGAGCCGGAGAGGCAAATTCAAATTTTTTTTTTTTAACCAGGAGAGATATCAATTTGGTTTCTTCCCTAAAGCCTTCCCTTGATAAGAATCTAAAAAAGTTGTTTGAGAGTTTTTTTAAATTCGGCAGCCCACCCCCCCCGAAATTTTTAATTCTTCTATTTCTTCAAATATTACATGCTTTTTTGGATTTAAAATGAATATCAATCAAGGGATTTAAAAGTTTAAATATTTTTTGTGTAATTGCCTCCCCCCCCCCCCCGAAATTTTTAATTCTTCTATTTCTTCAAATATTACATGCTTTTTTGGATTTAAAATTCTTCAATGAATATCTATCAAGGGATTTAAAAGTTTAAAGATTTTTTTTATAATTGCCCCCCCCCCCCCCGAAATTTTTAATTCTTTTGTTTCTTCAAATATTAAAATGCTTTTTTGGATTTAAAATTCTTCAATGAATATCTATCAAGGGGTTTAAAAGTTGAAAGATTTTTTGTATAATTGCCCCCCACCCCCGAAATTTTTAATTCTTCTGTTTCTTCAAATATTAACATGCTTTTTTGGATTTAAAATTCTTCAATGAATATCTATCAAGGGGTTTGAAAGTTTAAAGACTTTTTGTGTAATTGCCCCCCCCCCCCCGAAATTTTTGATTTTTCTATTTTTTTAAATATTACCATGTTTTTTTGGATTTTTCTATTTTTTTAAATATTACCATGTTTTTTTGGATTTAAAATTCTTGAATGAATATCTATCAAGGGGTTTAAAAGTTTAAAGATTTATTGTGCAATTGCCCCACCCCCGAAATTTTTATTTTTAAATTCTTGATTTTTTTTAATAGGTCCCAGTCCGCCTGATTTCATTTGCATGCCCGTTGGCTCTAATCAGTTTATTAAAGGGAAATTTAGGCTTGCTTCTTGCCCGTAATTTTCTCATGGCCTTCAAAACCCAGAGGCCGGGCAGGGCGAATACTCAAATTTTAAACTTGATTCATTGTATTTTCATTTAGGTGAAAATAATATGGGCTTTAAAATTAAGAGAAAAACTACTGATCACGCACCGAGACGCCGCCCGCCAGGGCCAAGTTGAGATGGGCGCGGCGAAGCCGCGCCTTTCTCAACTTGTATTACTATAACATCCCAAGTATAGTAAAATCGGGTGTGATTTTTAGCTTCTACTTAAATATAATTGAAAATTTAATAGCGGTGTAATTATTGTTATTTTACAAATCGTTTTGAATGTGAATTGGAAACATCTCCAGTATGTCTGGGGTTTACGCTTATTACAAGGCTTTAATAATCCAACCCCACTGATGACCAAAGTTGGAATAATGGGCTTTAGTACACTGTAAAAAAAAATATGAATTTTCAATCATTTTCCATATACTTTCGTGGTTGAATTTTAATACACCCAGGATGTGAAATAAAATTAATATAAAAGTTTATGAACAAATTACCAACTTTTAAACTTATCTTTTTCTTTGTGTGCCGCCAAATTTTGAAATCGTTAAAAGTGTACCGCGACAAGTTGAGAATCACTGGTCTAAACGTTCTCAGATAACTCGACTACCTCAAGGAATTTTTATTAATATTATTTTATAATTATTTTAAGGAAACTTGAAATTATTCTATTAAAATTTATTTCACAAAACTAAATTTATTAAATTCTGGTTTGAAATTCGCGCTCTAAACTATTTAAATATTTATGAAGTATATTACAATCATACTAATTAAATAATTTTTATAAAGTAATTCAACTAAATAGCTATAAAAATAAAAATAAAAATTAACAATTTTTACCAAAATAATTAATTTTAAAATATACAAGACATTTGTTAGGTTGGCAACAAATTGAACTTTCTCAATATATTCATAAACAGTTTATGAAACAGAGTTCCTATACTTGTATAGGAAGTTTTTTTGGAAGTTTTTTTAACAGTGTAGCGAGGCAGAGCCCTTCGAATTGCACTGCTCATTTGTCCCTTGGGCACATGTATTTATACCAATTCGTTTGTGAAATTACAATTTATTAACTCGCTACAAATCACTTTTTATTTTAATTATTAAGGAAATGAAGGAAACTAAACGTACGATTTATTTTAATAAATAAACGGCTTAGTGGGACCCTTAAAGGGTTAATTTAATTACATACAACATCACTTCGGTGTTAGGACAAGGAAGGGAAGCTATAATTCCACATAAAGGTCAAATAAAAAAAATAATTATTTAGCATAAATAGGAATGGCTCTTGTTGAAATATTTTGTAGAAAAATGATTAATGATTGTGACTCAACACTTGATATTTCGATACTGGTGGGTCATCCTCAGAAGTGATTGAGAAATAATTTGAAAAAAAAATCTGGTGTGGCTGTCGCACAGCACACAACTTTCTCTTTTTGTGTCTATATATATTTAGTTTCCGTCAATATATTAGAATTTAAGATGTCAAATTTATAAACAGGGGAAAATATTTATATTTTGTTAAGAGTAAAGTGGTCTTCAGAAGATTTCAATAGCAAAATGAGAATATGCATTTGAAAGAGCATCTAAAAAGTAATTAATTTTTGAATTTTAATCAAAATCGTTATAGAGAATTTTGAAAAAATCGAAAAAAACTGAAAAAGTACATCAGTAAAGTACTAGTACTCTTTGGCTGATTTTGATTAAAAGCTTATTTTCACGCTCCCGGGGAGTGTTTAACTTATATATAAAATTTCAGCCTCATAGCTCAATTCCTTCATGTTTAAAAGTGAACACAGACACACAAACACACACACACACACACACAGAGAGAGAGAGACAGACCATGTCGCGAAAACCACTTTTTTTATTCAGGAGACCTCAAAACGTGTATATCCATCAAAATCTCGACATCGAATTTTTGACATAAATCCAATACTTTCTCTCTCTACCTGGTATATATATATTAACATATATATAGAGGTAAGAGAAAGTAAAAATGGGTTGTTACCAACACTATAGCATCACGCTATATATATAATATTATAAATTTAATAAACGATAATTAAAAAATTTTATTTAAAATTTTAAAAAGTTCAAAGATAAAAAAAGAGATTTAATTGGATTATCTTGAAGTAATATTATTTTAATAAAAGATGAGAGAGAATGCAGTATATATTTGTTTAATTTGAATTTTTATCTTCAAGTCGGACTTTTTTTTTTTTAATGACAAAGTGTATGTGTGTAGAGAGTGAAGTGAATGGAGTTAACGCTCTATATCTAGAGCCCTTTGGGATGAGGTTATCAGTGCAGAGAGAGAGAATCTCTGTCTCGAGGGCCCCCCAAAGGGCTGTTATCCTCCGGCTCTCGTAATGCATTTAGAATTATTGTGATCATCTATTCCTCAATTCCATGAATAATATATTATTATTATTCAGATAAAGTTATAAAATAATTCATATAATTTAATTATTATTCAACATTTCTCTTTTATCATGGTAGGCATAATTTTGTTTGTGTTTACTTGCTGGAATATAGGCAACCAAAATAGCTAGATCACTAATAAAAAACTAATAAGGGTATCCTCAGTATTTAGAATGGGTGCATAAGGTCCGAAGACCTATAATGGCCAGTGGTCACATGCAGCCAGGAAGAAAATAAAAACAAAAGGAGAAGCATAAAAGGGAACTAAACTGCGGGAACTGAGAAGATGTCTGTTGAGATTAGACTTGAAAGTCTGAAGATTATAGGTTTTGGGTAAGATAGAAGCAGGGAACTTATTCCAATCACAGGAGGTCATGGGGACAAAGGAAGATTGGAATTGACTAGTTCTGTTAGTCGTGATCTGAACAGCATAGGGATGCTGGGACGATGCCTTTCTTGTGTTCCGTGTCTATGTTGCTTTGGATGGGAATATGTGTAAATAATTTAAAATTAAATAACATTAAAACAAAGATCGATAGAAGGATGGTAGAAAATGTATATTTATTTTGAAAGCCTTCTGGGGAAGGCCACGAGCCTTCTGGAGGGGTATAATATTCTAACGTTAATACAGAGTGTAATGTCGGAGAATTTTAATTATCACTAGTTACAAAAAGTTATTCAAGACGCACAATATGATTTTCAAATATTAACTGATGCGGTATATGTAACAACATCTATTGAGCTTCGCGACACCAATTTTCATCATTTAGCATGCGCGAACACTGGATTTTATTTATTCCAAATAAGATACAACAGCAAATATTTTGTATAACTTTTTATTTTTATTTTGGGATTTCCCATTTAAGTCCCACTCAGAACCCAATTGGGAGAAACTGATTATAAGTTATTTTATTTTTTCTGAGAATATCCCGATTGGGTTGTATTTGGGTCCTTATAGTTATTTCCCCTTGGGACCCAATGAGGTCCAGATGTATACCCTGCGTGATCCCGAAGTAATTTCTAGTCAGTTTGTATGTAGTTTTAATTCTCAAAGCTTTTATAATTAGACCTTGCCTAAGATGAGGACGAGAGGATATCAGAATTGCATCCTACCCCCTCTCCTACCGATATCCCCTTATGGTTTCCTACTTTAAAGGCCATGTTCCCAAATGAAAGATAATAAAGCCAAGGCGCACATATTGTGTTAATTGTGTCTCCTCTCTCTTTCTCTCTCCACTTTAAATTAGTTAGAATTATTCTTAAGATAAAGTTTCTCGTAAATTTGATTAAAAACTTTTTCGCCGAGACTTAAAGGAAAGACATATTTTTAATGTTTTCGTTTGAAGTCTTAAGAGAGAGGGTGAACCAACCATCTTATTAGAACCCCACAGCCAGTTTTTTATGGAATGTGCAGGTTAAAATGATATTTCAAATCCAAATTAGCTTTTATTGTAAGATTTATTAAAATCTTTATGTAGGAAGAAAATTTAGGGATGAATCTTATTATACTTCACTCCTGTTTAAATGTAATTGTCGATCGTATTCGGGTCATGTAAAGTTATTTGTAGAGTTAGAGATTGAAATTAAAAATTTTGGCTCAAGATATCGGAAAAAATAAATTTGAGCACCATTCCTAGGTATAAAGACGAATTCACTCGTGTCCTCCATATTTTTATAAAATGTCTATCATTTTCACGTGTTTTTTTTTTTAAGTCTTTTAGACATCTTGGGGCATATAGACTTTTAGCGATACTCAAATTATTTAAATTACGATATATGACATTTGTCAACATCTCTAATCTCTCGGCCAAAGGGGGGCATAAATTTGTTTTTAATGAATTCATAGTAAATCAGTAGTTTTGTTAAAAAAAAATAGTAATTGCTCAATTGTTGTGCGTTCAGCTTAAGAGAAAGTAGTATAATATCATATTTTTTGTGATAAAATGCCCTTGAGACAGAATCTTACCCTTTGTAATTCTAAAGGATAAGCGGAATTCAAAAAATTTTTAAGATTTAATTTATTAAAATTTGTTTAATTAAAATTTAAAATAAATAAAAATAAGATAAATAATATAAAAAAAAGAAAGTAAAAAGGGGCATAGATTTTTTATTAATTAAAAATTAATGTTAAAATGGAGACCATTAATAAGATAAATAAAAAAAAAAAAACTTTGTAAAACTTTGAGAATAAAGTTTCTTCTCTAAAACAAAAAAAAAAAAAAAAAAAAAACTTTTCAAGCCACTAGAAAATGGAATTAAGATTTTTTTTTTAAATGTCTTTTTTAATTATTAACGATAAAAAAAAGGGTTTGAAGAAAAGTGTGTGAAATCAAAATTAATTGGTTTATTAATTAAGTTTTGCTTAAGTCGACTCTTAAACTGTTTCCAAATTCTATTAAATAAAAGCAAAGAAACAAACTCTCTGTGACTATTTTATGATTATGACAACAAATTCATCAAAATGAATGCAAAAGTAGGAGATAAAATGAGATAAAAATTAACATGTAGATGCCCCAAGGGTAAAATATCCACGTTTAAAAGAACCAAGAGTGCAATTTCATGTTTGGAGGTCATTTTCTAAATCCTCAAAAGGGAAAACGGAAAGTTTTGAATAAAGATAAAGAAAAGTAAATCTATCAATTTCGAATTGTAAATGAAGGTAAGTCAAAAAAATCTGGTGTGACTGGCGCACAGCACACAACTTTCTATTCTTCGGTAATCGAAAGTTGTGTTCTGTGCTTGTCACACCAGATTTTTTGTGTCGACATATATTTAGTTCCCGACAGTACGGAACATTTGAATGCAGATGTAAAATTTTTTTTTTTTTTTTTACAAAAAACATTCACACTTTTTTCTCATTCACACTCACACTCACACACACATTCACACAGTCTTTTCGGCAACTCAGGCCATTTAAGACTTTGACGATAACCGTTGTAGAGAATATATCTATTGTGGGGTCAGGATTTCTATTTAAGCCATCTGGTATCCAAATGGCTTAAATAAAATCATCGGACTGCCTGGGTCCGAACCCGCGACGTTTGGTATAGGAGGGAGGCGCGCTACCTACTACGCCAGACCCGGGGGCCGATGTAAAATTTATAAGTATGGGAAAATATTTATATTTTGTTACCATGGCAACCAATTTCTCCTATCCTTCCCTATGAAATACAAGAGTAAAGTGGTCTTCAGAAGATTTCAATTGCAAAATGAGAATATACATTTTAAAGAGAATCTAAAAATAAATTGATTTTTGAATTAAAAAAAAAAAATCGTTGGAGCAAATTTTGAGAAAATCGAAAAAAAGTGAAAAAGTACATCAGTAAAGTACTAGTACTCTTTGGCCGATTTTGATTAAAAGCTTATTTTTCCGGTCCCGGGGGTGTTTAACTTAAATATAAAATTTAAACCTCGTAGCTCAATTTATTGGTAGCTTATTAAAATAAATTGTTGCATGAGACAGGATGCTAACCCGACAAAAACGTCTTAATATTAATAGAGTATTGAGCAGTAGGTTTGTTAGCCTAATAAGTTTTGTATTTTGTAACAACTAAAATGTTTCCGGGTGAAAAAGGTTTAACAACAAAACAAACCAAGACCAATTTATTTATTGAACGGGGTGAGAAAGTATATCCTGACAGAGAGACAAAAAAAAAAAAAAAAAAAAAAAAAACAACAACAACAACATGCAAAGCAAACGAACAAATATATCGAGAGAGTATGGGTTGACGTAATTTACCACCCCTCTCTTGCATATTGAGGCCAGTTCATGAATTGCTAATGAGAATACGCCTGCCTGCCTATCTATATATCTATTTATCCCCCACCTTTACGTAGCTCCTAACTTGCAATGATATTTGACATGCTTCTCTTGCCTTTATTAATATTTCAAAATAAACAATTTAACGTTATATATATAATATTTGTGATATATGTATGACTAATATTTATCATCATGTTTTAGACAGATGTGACAGGCATTTATTTTCAATTTTGAAACTCTCTATAGGGACTGTTTTTCTAAAATTTCTTTCACAATTTATTTATATAAGTATAGAGCCTGTATTTAAATTATTTATATATTTGATGGAGATGAAATCCCTAAGGAATTAACAAGAGTCTAAAGAGAGTTTTTCAAAAAGCTAAATAGAGGGAAGGTATATCATAAAAATTTGCAAAAATTATTTTATTTTAAATTAGTCATTTTTTAACTAGTCGCACCGCCCGTCATCGGCGGTAAACAAATCCTCAAGCAGGCACTGGATTGGAATACGTAGTAATAATTTTCTTTTCATAATTAACAAGAAAAGAAAATTATTATTACGTATTCCAATCCAGTGTATGCTTGAGGATTTGTTTACATTCATAGAATACACAAATGCAAAGAATAATTAAATATTTCTCTATACATTTCCAATGGGAGAAATCGTAACTTTAGGAATTAATAACTCAAAAAGTTATAGGAATTTCGGGACCCGAGTATTTTAATATAAAATTTATTTAATAAAGGGAACGAATAAATGAATTAAGTATTAATTAATATGTTGCTATAGTGGATGAAAAGTTTGCAAGAAAAAAAATCTGATGTGACTGGTCGCACAGCACACAACTTTCTCTTACTTTCGGTAAGTTGTGTTCTGTGCTTTTCACACCAGATTTTTTTGTAGTTTCCTCCAATATATTAGAATTCAACCTGTGTATTAGGAAACAGGGATCTTGTCCATTGTTGGTGGAAAAAAAATTTCTATTTTTAAAACAATCAAGAATTTAATCTCTTTAGGATAATAAAACTTTCATCAAAGAGTAGAAATATATAATTCCACCTTCTCTCTTTGTCATTATATGCGATTAGTTAGCGTAAATGGGAATTAATCTCATAGCATGTCCTACTATTATATCAACCTCTGTCTGTGTGCAGATAGTCGGTTCTTGCAGGGCTAAATTTATTTCCAACCCCATCAGAGAGTATAGTACACCTGTAAGCGGCTTTTGGGCGTTAGCCAATGGCGTAACCCTTGATTGAAGTAAATGAATAACGTCTACAGCGTCGATATTCCTATCATTAATTTAATCAATTTCACGGGTAAGTAAGAATTTTGAATTAAATAATGATAGATTAATAGGATCTAAGAGGAAAATAATTAAGGTCAGTTTATTATCAATTAATGAAAATTTATAAACAAAATTAAAAAATTGTATACCAATTTCGGTCGGGAGTTCGGATCCCAGGCAGTCCGATGATTTTATTTAAGGCATTTGGATACCAAATATATGTATATTATTAA
The DNA here is from genome assembly GCA_023213315.1 of Euborellia annulipes. Taxonomy (NCBI): domain Eukaryota; kingdom Metazoa; phylum Arthropoda; class Insecta; order Dermaptera; family Anisolabididae; genus Euborellia; species Euborellia annulipes. The sequence goes on along the minus strand of JAKCPI010006592.1, from coordinate 15,448 downwards.
ATAACGGTTATCGTATAAAGTCTTATATGGCCTTAGTTGCCAAAAATACTGTGTGAATCTTGGTGTGAATGGGAAAAAAGTGTGTTAAAAAAAAAAAAAATTACTATTCCCAAGGTCTTTAAAATACACAGATTGGCCAAAAACTAGTAAACAAACAATTTTTTAGTCACAGTTTTTGATTGGTCCACGTCATGAAGCTCCTCCTTGCTTGTATTTTTCTATGTGGCAGCGATTTTGGCTGCCTATAACCTAGTTAACATTCATTTTGTTTTGTTTGCAAATTGTATAGTTTCTGACTAAACTAATTTAGACCCTGGTATTTATTCTGCTTTATTAATAATATGCCGTATATAAATATTTATAAATGGTTTGTTCCGAAAGATATTTTACAAAAGGAGGAGCTCCATGACGTCACTCTCTTGGAATTGGAAAAATGTAAACAAACCGAGTTTGACCCCTCCTGACTATTCCAATCCAGTGCCTGCTTGAGGATTTCCTAAGGGAGAAATCGTAACTTTAAGAATTAATAACTCAAAGAGTTATAGGAATTTCGGGATGAAAATAATTTTCCTGTAATCCCTAAAAGGTCCTCTTTATGCATATAAAATTTCATTTCAAAATCCCAACGGGAATTTGCCTAAATAGAGCGTGATTGGCGGAAACTAAACATATATCTACACAAAAAGTCTGGTGTGACAAGCACAGAACACAACTTTCTCTTACCAATGGTAAGATGTTATTTATGTTATTAAAATTTAATAATTCAAAAGGTCTGTTTTTCATGAGATAGTAAGATAAATGCTAATTTTATGAATAAACATTCATTCCTCTTTTCTCTCTGACATGGAAACAATGTTTCTACTTGAAAATATTAATTATAATTAAAGTGCTGGTATCATATACTTTGTCTTAAATAATAAGAGAAAGAATTTTCATATATATAGCTCTCCCAATAGGGTGTAATTTTTTAGTTATTATCATGGGATATATGTATTCGGGTTGTTTAGGGGAATGGAAGCCAAATGATAAACACTTTAATGGATTTTTCGATTCATTGTTCCAGAGCAGATGGATAAAACTTACTTTTGAAACAAATTGTACAATTACTATAGCATTAAATATTTAACATAAGTACCAAAGAAGGAAATATTTGGCACTTAGCTTTGACATAAATTACATATAATAAAGTAATGCATTTAAATATCTTCATTTATAATAATAATAAATTGCCGTTTTTATAGGGGGCGGGTTTAGAGACTAACACAAACCCCTTTTAGTCAATATTTATTTATTAATTTGTTTCTGATATATTACGATTGTCTTATGCCTGAATAATTCCTGATTTGCCAACAGGCAGGGCAATCTAGTAAGGCCCTTAGGGTTGGGTGTGTAGACCGGTTGGGTCACTCAACCTGACAAATTGGCAGTCGGGTGTAGGGACCTTAAGGTAATTTGAGACTTAAAAAAGGTTGGAACTTGAAAGTTGTATGCTGTGCGACTAGTCACACCAGATTTTAAAATTTTTTCTATCTAATCTCCCCACAGTTTATTTTTCTATTAAGTGTATATTGCTAAGTTTAGGTTAAACTTGATCACTAATATTTTTTTTTTTTTTTTTTTTTTACTCCCTATTATAAATTCATTTATTCTTGTTCACAATTCATATTTAAATCATTTTTTATATCAATATATGTTTCGTAATATTTAATATATTCACATCATCAATATCAATTTTCGGCGATGGAAAATTAATAAAAATTTCATTTGAATTAAAATTTTTTTTTCTCGTTTATTTAAAGAAAAATGTAAAAAGTTAAAAATTAATTTTATACTTTTATAACATTCTCTCTCTCTCTCTCTCTCTCTTACCTCTATTTTTGTTAATATATAGAGAAAGTATTGGTTTCATGTCAAAAATTCGATGTCGAGATTTTGATGGATTTATGTTTTGAGGTCCCCTGAATTCAAAAAAAGTGGTTTCCGCGACATGGTCTGTCTGTGTGTCTGTCTGTGTGTGTGTGTGTTCAATTTAAAGCATGAAGGAATTGAGCTAGGAGATTGAAATTTTATATTTAAGTTAGACATTCCCCCTGAGGCGTGAGGCATTTGATCAAAATCAGCCAAAAAGTACTAGTACTTTACTGATGTAGTTTTTCAGTTTTTGCCGATTTTCTCAAAATTCGCTCCAACGATTTTGACTAAATTATTTTTTAGATGCTCTTTAAAATGTATATTCTCATTTTGCCATTGAAATCTTATGAAGACCATTTTACTCTTGTACTTCATAGGAAAGATAAGAGAAATAGTTGTCATAGTAACAGAATATAAATATTTTTCTGTTTATAAATTTTACATCTTGAATTCGAATGTACCGTTCTAAACTAAATATATGCAAGGGCGGATACAGGGGGGTAAAGGGGGTAATTACCCCCCTGAGATTTGAAAAAAATATTTTTTTTCGAAAAAAAAATTTATTTTTAATGTAAAATTTTAAAAATTAATATTTGAAAATTTGTTTTGCATTTTTTTTTTTATTTGAAATTCCTATCGGGATCCCCGTTTATTTGCCCGAGGTGCTTTCGTGTACGAAGACACTCACCTTAAACCCAACCGGCCTCTGGCCGTAGCCATCTACCGGCACCCCGTGAAGTTACATTATTTCCTATCTCAACTCCTCTTCCTGACTTCATTTCTAGCTAACGAGACAATCTTTATTTCTGGTTCCAACCGGCTCCTTATATCCAACCTCTTCTATGCTATGGAGGATGTCCTGGTTTGAGGAGGGACTCCCTCAGCACCGGCGTGTAGCCTACTCCTTTCGAAGAATGCATCACTGAGAGGGAACCTTCTTTACGTCCCTTCCACAGGACGGGATGCCACAGCAACTCCCTCTCCTCGTAGAGTTGCCTGAGGGCTATTGTGGTAAGATCCTATATTCCAATCCAGGGCTTGCTTGAGGATTTGTTTACATTAAATAAATGTTTTTATTTAATGAAAAATCCCGCATGCCAAGGATTTGAACAGGGATCTTCTTTGCAGAAGCTGACACCCTAGCTCACTACACCAGCGAGCCCTCTGTTTTGCATTTATATTCTGGCAAACAAGTACAGAATGCGCCTTTAAATTTCCGAAATTAAGAAAAAATTGTGTGCTGTGCGACCAGTCACACCATATTACCACCCCCCCCCCCCAAGAAACACCTCTGGATTCGCCCTTGAATATATGTCGACACAAAAAATCTGGTGTGACAAGCACAGTACACAACTTTCTCTTGCAGAAGGGTAAGAGAAAGTTGTGTGCTTTGCGACCAGTTACACCAGATTTTTGTTTATTTCATTCACAATCGGATTGAAAATAGAATTGAATTTTTTTTTTTTTCAAATTCAAATCTCTGTAAAATTATATTTACAATAAAGAGAGATGATCTTATTGTGTCGCTAGAAATCAATGTTTCGATATAATCTCAAATTTTATGCAAGGTGATGTATAAGAGCTTCATTATTTCATATTCCCTTGAATTGGGTCAAGAAATAATTAGGAATTGACGGTCATTTAGATAAATATTTTTGATATTTATCATATATAAAATATTTTATGATTGTTCATTTTTATTTAAATTAATTGTAAGCTAATTGATATTTATCACTAACTGGAAATTGTCGTTTCTCCAAGAGTTAGTAAATAAAATGTCGAAAGGGCTTCTTTAATTAAAAAGCTGATGATGTTTAATTAAATATAATTAAATGATGAATAATTCCAAGAAAAATAAAATAAATAAATTCTATCAAATGTAATGTAACATTATATAAATTAATTATTAATAGGAAAAGTAAAAATTATTTAGCACATTTCGTTAAATAATAATTTTAATTAACAAAATTATTCAAATAACGAATTAAATAGATGAAAGTCTAAATGAATGAATGAAGGTGAAAATGAAATTTTACATCGTACAAAAAAAGATTCCAAGGGCCAACTGCTTCTCCATTTGCCCATAAGAATAGAAATAATTTGATTTGGGTAATTAGTTTATACAAATAAATTTATTGTTTAGCGAATTAATAGTAAAAAAATATTATTTCTGTAGGTGTTGGCTGTTTATATTTTAAAGAATTTCATATATTTTTCATAAAAAATAACGAATTCTATTTTTTTCTGGCTCTGACTGAAAACTTTAGAAGTCTAGATATGCAAAATGTTATATCAACTTCATGACTCGTTAATCCGTTAATTAAAATATTTTTATTTTTATTTATTTAAAGTCTTTTTCGTCTAGATTTATTTCAATCTAATGGTAGCCAATTAAATTGAAATAAATTTTTGTCGCATAAAACGGGATGCGAACCCGCGATGCTTGGTACGGAAGGCCAGCACGCTAACCACTAAACCAAGGCCCGAGGGCAATTATAATTAAGAAATCGAAAAAAAAAAAACTTCCCATACAAAATAAAGTTCAAGCTGTAAAGATAGTTATCAAATCAGTCACAAGAGGCAGCACTTGTCGAGAAACGCCTGGTACTTATGCAAACAGCTTTCCAGAAAAGGTCTAATGCATGCCTAGTTAATAGGGATTCGCACTAGAGTGGACTATATAAGCTGAACCAGCCCCCCCCCCCCCCGCCCCATTGAATAAAAGAAAAAATAATAATTTTAAGCTATATGAAACTTTTCTCTTTCTCATATATATATATATATATATATATATATATATTATATATTAATTACTTGCTATTTATTTTATAAAAGGTCAAATCTATATGTATGAAACAATAGTAAATATTTAATGGACGCCAAGCCTGAGTGATTAAGCTTAGAACGCTATTTCTTTCAATTGTGTTATTAAATATAATATTCAATTAATGCTAATATCAATTGGGTTAAAATCAGAAGTCATCCATTAACAAAATGTAAGGGTAAGGAACCATTAAAACAAAACGGCTTCTAATAAAATTCAAATGCAAATTCGTCTCTTAAGAGGGGATTAAGACATCATCTCTAATTCTAATGACAAAAAGAGGAGAGGGAGAGAGAGAATATTGAAACTGACAAATATTGCAAGTAAATAAACGAGAAAATACAGTTAAACCCTTCTTATGTTACATTTACTTTAAAATCGAATTTACATACCATGGGGAACATAAACATTTGCACCCTAACAGGTTTGCAAGACGCCTACTAGTTAGGCAGCCCAATCGACTCACCACTACATATGCAGTGTCTGTGTGAATTTACCTGAGCTAGGGTTCTGAGGGTATTTTATGAAGAAGCCATAAACCATCCCTTTGGAAAATAGATACATTTTAAATAAAAATTTGCGAATTCCTCTCTCTATCTCGCAATGCAAGTAGCCAGATCGGTGAAATTTAGTAAATAATTCTTACCCTAAAATTGTATATCTGTTTCAAATTTTGGAGTAATTACAATACTTCAACCGGAAGTAGTTAGTACTTTACGTAAGATTATAAAAATTACCTTTTAAAAAATATTTTAATCTGGTTATTAATTTTGAAAGTGGCCTAATTCCATTCTTGGTAAGAAGGGTTGGAAAGCTTTATAAACATATACCATACATTTAAATAGCCGGGCAACAAATTAATAGGCCAGAATCGATAGCAAAGAATTGAAATATATTTTCGCCACTTTGCTACTCAAAAGAGAAGTGCATTTCTTTCTCACTTTCCTTACTAAAAATATTACATTTTTAAAATACTTCTATAATCTTAGGTAAAGTAGGCCTACTTCCGGTTGAAGTATTTACTACAAAATTTGAAACAGATCTCCAATTTTAGGGCAAGAATTATTTATTAAATTTCATCGATCTGGCTTCTTGCATTGCGAGATAGAAAGAAGAATTCGCAAATTTTTACTTTCTCTTATTTTATTTAAATTTTATCTATTGTCTGAACATGCCACATTCTATGTTGTAAGACCTCTCGTTACAAAAATCCGAAATAACAGTTTTTTTTTTTTAAGAATATAAATAAGAATATTTTAACGCCCCGAGATATTATTACCTGGTATAAAGGTCTATAGATATCGGAAAAATTTTACTAAAAATTGGGACACAAGTTTCGTTCAAATTGTGAAATAAGTTAATTTTTTCCAAATAAGAAGATAAGATTAATTAAAATGTTGAAATTTGAGATCAAATTCATTTGATATGAAAAGGCTACGCTATATCGCTATATAGATTGTTCAAAAGGGTTGGTTTATGGTCTCATATCATAAAAGACCCTTAGAACCCTAGCTCAGGTAAATTCACACAGACACTGCATATGTAGTGGTGAGTCGATTGGGCTGCCTAACTAGTAGGCGTCTTGCAAACCTGTTAGGGTGCAAATGTTTATGTTCCCCATGGTACATTAGAATTCAAGAGTAAAGTGTGCTTCAAAAGAATTCAAAATGAGAATATATATTAGAAAGAGCATCTAAAAAATAATTGATTTTTGAATTTTAATCAAAACGTTGGAGTCCATTTTGAGAAAAAAACTGAAAAAGTGCATCAGTAAAGTACTAGCACACTTTGGCCGTTTTTGTACAAAAGGTTGGTATTAGGTCCCAGGGGGTACCTAACTTAAATATCTAATTTCAACTTCCTAGCACTTTTAGTTTTTTGTTCACAGATAAACAGAGAGACCATTTTGTGGGTCCCACTTTTTTGGACTCAGGAGACTTCAAAAAGTGTATTTCCAACAAAATTTTTACATTGAATTTGACATAAATCCAATACTTGATCTCTATACCCTGCCAGTCAGAGACTAGTCAACACCTCGAGCGCATCAGCAGTAAGCAAATCAAAAAAAAAAAAAAAAATCACTTCGACTATCAAAACGCAAACCGACACCACACAACCTAACACATCTCAAAGGCAAGCACAAGCCTCGGAAACATCCAGCAGCAATACATCGACTGGGGGAGTAGGCAGATTGAGACCCCGAAGCAACCTAAATTAAACAGACACGATCACACACCCAATCTAAATCTCAGGAACAAATCCAAGCCCCTAACAAATCCACTAACACCTCAACTTGGGGAGGCAGATTGAGGCCCCGTAGTCAACCTAAACCGAACACAAACACAATTACACACACCCAACCGTCCTCCAGCTCTCAGAGACCAAACCACGCCCCTGAGACACCCAACGAATTTACTTGGGGACCAGCAAGACTGCGACCCCGTAAACCTCAACAATTCCCCCTAATCCCATACTCTTGAAAATGGCTCCATAAGGAGAGCCGAAACGTCCAGTAACTCTGAACATCACACGCTACTTAATCCGAGAAAACTTATCTTCGCATATATATATATATATATATATATATATATATATATAAAGTATATTAACAAATACATATAGATAAGAGAAAGTAAAAAGCAAATAAAAATAATTTATACTATTCATTATTGTTATTAAATAAAACATTTATGCGAGTTAAAGCTAGAGAGAGTAGAAATGAGAAAAGAAAATCTAATAATGTTGGGTTGAATAGAAATCCAATGAGAAAGAGAGAAAAAAGATTTTTCATTAAAAAATGTTATAAACAAAAGATTGTACTTCGTACTCTTTTGAGTTTGAATCAATTGTAAGAAAACAGAGTGAGAGAGAATTTAGAACTTATTTGAATCTACACCCCCCCCCCCCTCCCCCATCGACATTCCCTTAAATCCTTTTGGCCTTATTTCTATGCAATCAAATGCCCAACGCCTTAACATAGAAACAAGTGGTTTATTGATTCACTGGGTTGATAAAAAAAAAAAAATTAATTATTCTTATGATAAGATTTTTGAAAGAGTTAAATATTATTTCTTTTTTTTAATCTATCTTTATATCTAAAAGATATAGTGCGAAACAAAAGTAATGATTGTTAGCGTAATAATGGCTTAATATTACTAATAATAAAAGGAAATAAAGCTAGCTAAAGTAGATTTAAATATTTTATTGTATTTAGTAGGTCACTCTAATGATAAATTGCTGATTCTGTTTAAGAATCAAAAAGTAATCATTATTTTCATATTAAGACAATGAGAATAGACAATTCGTAAAATGGTATTTCGTCTGTTTTTCTCCATTTTCTTACAAAATTAAAAAAGATTTTATAATTAATGAGATATTTTTCGGACAATTAGAGAGGTAAATCATCAATATAAAGTAGATTTAATAAAAGCCCTAGCGCTTTTATTTTTTCTACTACAATTAGAATGGTTTAAAATATATAATTCCCATTCATCTGACTTATTTTTATGGGGAATTTTCAACCCACTAAAGAATTTCTACACTGAAATTGATCTACAACCTTGAATTTAAATATCTAATTCTCAGTGGCGTATTCAGGGGGGCCCAGGGGGCGGGCCCCCCCAAAGGCTTCTCCTAAACAAAAAAATACCTATTGTTTTCCCTAATGTTTTTTTTTTTTTTTTTAATAATTATTTTATTAACTCTCCTAAATTCTAAAATCTAAAAAAAACTTATAAATAATTGAAAAAATCTCTAATATTTACGAATTTTGTATTAAAATTATTTTTTATTTCAAGAAAAAAATTTTTTTTATTTGTTTTTTATTTATAATTTTATATTATCTAAAAAAAATTTCTCCACTTTAAGTTTCTTGGAGAAGAGGGGGGAGGGGGGTTCAAAAATTTTTGGGCCCCCCCCAAGCAGAAATCCTGGCTACGCTACTGCTAATTCTGTATCTCTTAAAGAATCTACAATTGAACCGGAAATAAATCCTTTTCCAAAGGAGTTATTCCAAAATATTATTTATTTATTATTGACGGGAACTGTTTTCTAAAAAGAAATTGTCAGAAACGTCTCCTTTTCGGCATTTGGCATCCAAAGGCTCTCTTTATTTACTGCACCTGTACTTGCTCTTTTCTATTCCATAACATAACAGCAACTTTTCTTCAAATTATAAAAAGAAATTCTATTGAAAGACGGAAAAATTTCCCCTCATCCCAGATTCTCGATTTTGATTTGGAGGAAAAAACTTTGGAGAAATAATAATAAAAGTCAATTTGATAAAAGGGTAGGATCTAAAAAAAATGCAACATACATACATTTTAAAGAATATTGAAAAAATAATTGATTTTTGAATTTTAATCAAAATCGTTTGAGCGGATTTGAGAAAATCGAAAAAAATTGAAAAAGTATTGTACAGTAAAATACTAGTACTTTTTGACCTATTTTGTTTAAATGCTTATTTACACGAGTTCGGAAGTTGCCTAACTTGAATATAAAATTTCAACCACGTAGCTCAATTCTTTCATGCTTTAAATTAAACACACACACACACAAGACAGAGAGACCATGTTGAGGAAACCACTTTTCTGGAATCAGGGAGCCTCAAAACATGTATTTTCGCCAAAATTTCGACTTACTGTTAGAATTTTTGACATGAATCCAATACTTTCTCTATATATATATATATACAATATATACATATATATGTAAGAGAAAGAAAAAAATACCAAATATTATTTTACCATTCAGGATCGCAAAATAGAGAGAGATCATACGTCGTATTACTGACTGGTTAGAGTAATCATAATATTTTGAAAATTATCAACTGTTTATTTTAATAAATTTAAAAGCAAATATGAAATTATAATTAATAATTAATTGAATGAAAATGTTGTTTAAAAGTCAAATCAAAAAGCAAACATCCTGAAAAGGATTCAAGTTTATTCTGTCTGATTTCTAATTTAAAATAAAACAAAAACAAAAAAAAAATACGTAGTTAAGCTATTCATTAAAAGTGAGTAATTAAAATCGAGTTCAACTTGTATCCTTTCTTATACGTATCTTGATGAATAGCATCATAAAGTGTGTAGAGTACGTACGTTAATAAATGATTACATGCGGAATTTAATAAAAAAAATTATCTGGTTAAATATATAGAGTTATTTGAAAACATTCAAGATTAAATAATTATAGTCGAGAAATTAAACCACTTGTCTAAAGAAAATGAAGAAATGACAATTTTCAGTTTCTTCAGATTTTTTTTAAATACAAAATTTGGTATTCAAAAATTAAAATTTTTTATTTGCGGACAATTCTTTTCAAGGGAAGAAAAAATTCATAATCCTGAATTAATTTCAGCATTCCCCTAAAAGGACTAGTTGGCAAATAAATTTGTAAAATATTTTTTTTTTTAAATAAGCAACTTGTGGTTTCCTTTTTGGACGGAATTTGACAGGTAGTATGTCGTGTTTTTTCTGGAATAATTACACAAGTTGCTTATATTTAATTGTATTAATTTGAACTGCATCCCCCATTTTATCAAAATATTTTTTTTTTTTTTGATAATTGAAGTATTGGTGGCCAAATTAGGTATTTAGGCAAAAAACATGGAGAAGACGGGGGTGGGGGTGGAGTGGGGGACGCGATCACCTAACCCTATACAAAACACACAAAAAAATACTAAATTCATTATAAACCATGAAAAAGTAACGCAATTTCAAATAGGTGATGGCCCTCGGGGCTTGGTGTAGAGGTTAGCGTGCTAACCTCGTATACCAAGCGTCGCGGGTTCGGACCTCAGGCAGTCCGATGATTTTATTTAAGCCAATTGGATACCAAATGGCTTAAATAAGAATGCCTGGACACCATATATGTATATTAATCAATAACGGATATCGTAAAAAGATTATATTAGAAGAATTTAATACTACTTAGAAGGACAATATTTTCAATAAATGCCCATCTGACGAAATTACAGTATGCCTATTATTTTTCCAAAAAGATTAGAGAAAGAGGGGTGCAATCGCCCTCCCACGCCTGGTTCAACAAGAGAAGATTAATTTTCATTGGAAACAGTTTAAAAATTTCAAATTAAATTCTGAAATTCGGGTTCACTAGTTTAGTATTAATAAAATATTTGAAATTAAAGAATTTTTTTTTTTCATGGAAAACATTTATCATTTTTTACAGGTCAAAAAAAAAGAATGTACGTTTTTCTTACAAATATAAATCATTTTTCGCATTTATGGATTAAAATTTACAAAATTCAAATTCTATAATACTAAAACAGGCCGTAAATATTTTACTATAGCTAATATGTGTATTTCTCATTAGTCGTAATGTAGGCAATATAACATTAAGTGGTGGTTAACGTCTCAAGATTGTCAACAAGTACTTTTATTTATTCTCATAGTAAAAAGCTCCAATAAAAGTTTAATTTGAAAAAGAATAAAAAAAAAAAAAGATATTAACTCAAGAAGTCTAAATAGATAATTTATCAAATTTTAATACTTATAATCATGTCAGTGATAATGTATTTTTTATTCATATCTTAGTTTTATATACTTTACTAAAAAGGAGTTTAGCCGTCGAGAGAGGAGAATGGGGCTCTTAATTGTATTTATACAACTATAAGTAAGAGAAAGTAAAAATTATAAACAAATTCAAGAAAATAAGTTTTTTTTTTTTAGTTTTTAGTTTTGACTTTATCACATCAATGATGAAAAGAAAGATTCTAAATTCTAGGAATCACCCCACGGTAGCTAAATTCTCCCCACCCATATTTATTTAAATTAATTGCCAGCCAATTATTTTATACAATCATATCACGTAAGAAGATATTTGCTTTCATATCTAAAAAACATTTTTATTTTTTCTTATTCAGACACAAAGAAATTCAAAACGTCTTATTTTCGAAATAGTCGATGAAAATACTTTTGCTATACTACACAGTGTAAGAGAAAGTAAAAATAATTAAATAAAAAATAAGAAAAAATCTTATCTAGAAAGGTAAGGATTAGATTGAGTTTAAGCGATTTGCCGCCTAGAGGCCAGCACTGCATGTCGCCTCTTAACCTCCTCATAATATCTAATATATTAATTAAATATTTTTCGATATAATGTAATAAAATCAAACTATAAGCTATCAGTTTAGATAATAGAGAAGGTTATAGAGAAATAGAATAAAAAAATATTACAGTACAGCATTCTTTTAGTAATTGAAAGTTGAGTGATGTGCTGTCACACCAAATATTTTTCTTATCAGTTTCCGATAGTTTAACAAAATCCAAGAATTAAAATTTATAATCAATCATAGGAAACAACCATTTCTCCTCTTTCATATCAAGTACAGTAGCACCACAAATGCCTGATGTGCTCGAGAGAAGAGCCTTGAGCTTAGGCAACCACAAAGCTTAGCTGTTGGAAATGTCTTAAAAGTAGGTTTTCCCCTTCAGTTGGATAAAAAAAAAGATGATTTATTTATTTTAAAAAGATTGGTTGACCAAAGCTCGACTCTCGAGCATATCAGGCACATGTGGCGCCGACTGTACAAGAGTCAAGTGCACTATAAACAATTTTATGAGAATGTACATTTTAAATAGGATCTAAAACAAATTATATTTTAATCAAAAGGAAGAACAAATTTTAAGAAATATCTGAAAAAGTACTTATTGTAAAATACTAGTACTTAACCGATTTTATTCAAAAGCTTCAGTCTAAATTAAATATAAAAATTTCAACCTTATCGTTCGTTATTAATATTTTGATGTTCACAGACAGACTCGGACGCAGACAGACCATTTTTTTTGGAATCAAGGACCCTCAAAACTTTTATTGTCATCAAAATCTCAACATCCAATTTTTGACACGATCTTAATGTTTTCTTTAGAAAGTAAAAATAGCAATAAATAGTAGGTAATAAAGAAAGACACCAGTCTTTATGTTCTCTCCCCCCTCCTCACTAAAATAAAATATATAATTAAATAGGCTATATAAATTTCCGTTTCGCGGCTCACATACGCGATATATATAATATCTTAAATATTATATATAATTTCTAATTTATTAATCAAAAAAATTCTTAACCACCACTTAATGTTACCCCCCCAGTATATTACTTACATTATGAGTGATGAGAAATATAGGCCTAATATTAGCTATTCTAGTGTAACAAATTTCATCTAACCAGTTTTTACTTTCTACTACCTATATATGTTAATATATAGAAAGTATTGGATTCATGTCAAAAATTCGATGTCGAGATTTTGATGGATATACAAGTTTTGAGGTCTCCTGAGTCCAAAAAAGTGGTTTTCGCGACATGGTCTGTCTGTGAACAAAATATCTCATGAACGAAAAGAGCTAGGAAGTTGAAATTTCATATTTAAGTTAGACACCCCCTGGCACGTACACGAAGCTTTTGAAACAAAATCAATCAAAGAGTACTAGTACTTTACTGATGCACTTTTTCAGTTTTTTTCTCAAAATTTGCTCCAACAATTTTGATTAAAATTCAAAAATTCTTTTTTTTTTAACACCTACACTTAAAACCTTTTCTCATTCACACTCACACACATTCACACAGTCTTTTCGGACCAAGCCCGAGGGTACAATAACATTCTTCTAAACAATGATTCAAGAACATAACAAACATTTTAAAAAGTAAAAAGACCTTTTATTAATATTGTAAAAAAAAAAACGAAAATTTTTCATTCTCCTACATAAGTAATTGATTACGTACTCACTTGGGAAATTAAAATAAAAAAAAAAAAAAACTTTTCACTTAATATTAATCAATTTTCAATATGAACCGACTGACTTATAGAAATGGGATGTAAAATGTAATCAGAGTAAAAAGAGAATTATGGAATTTTGATGGATTAATACGAATTGTTACGTGAGAGTATATTCACTAATTTCATTCATTTCGATATTTAAAAGATGAAAAAAAATCTGTTATGACTGGCGCAGAGCACACAACTTTCTCTTACCCATCGGCTGCTGGGAAATAAATTTTAGTTTTAAATGCCTTTTGGACCAAACACTTGAAATCATTGCTTGAAATAATATTAATAATATTTTAGGTAAATATATATCCTCGCCAACTTATTTTGGGCATACACAATTGTAAATGGCTCAACCATGTTAATGCCCAAAAATTTTATTTTTATTCATAGAGAGAGATTTTTGGGCATTAACATGGTTGAGCCATTTACAATTGTGTATGCCTAATATAAATAACTTGGCGTGGATAAATATTTTCACACATTAACCTGGTCCTGAAGATGGTCCCATATGCGACCGAAACGTCGGCCCTGGATTGACAATAAAAAGAAATATAAACTAGCTGTTTTGCTCATTCTTTCTACCTAATCTGAAATAAATTTAGTGATTAAATTCTAAATGATACAAAAATCAAAAACAAATATTTTGCCCACTCACTGTAGGTTAGTTTTTTAAATAATTTGTTATTTTCACTTTCTCTTACCTATGTATATATGTAATATATTTAGAGAGAGAAAGTATTGGATTCATGTCAAAAATTCGATGTTGAGATTTATGGATATACACGTTTTGAGATCCCGTGAATCCAAAGAAGTCCAAAGTGGTTTCGCAACATGGTCAGTCTGTCTGTCTGAGTGTGAACAAAATAGCAGAAAAAAGCTACGGGGTTGAAATATTATATTTAAGTTAGGTACCCTCCTGGGACGTAACACGAAGCTTTTGAACAAAATCGGCCAAAAACTACTAGTACTTTACTGATGCACTTTTTCAGTTTTTTTTTTTTTTCGAAATCAATTATTTTTTAGATGTTCTTCAAAATATATATTCCCATTTTGTCCTTGAAATCTTATGAAGACCACTTTACTCTTGTACTTCATAGGAAAGATAGGAGAAATGGTTGCCATGTTAACAAAATATAAATAAATATTTTCTCATATAAAATTTACATCTTTAATTTTAACACATCTACTATATCCCGGTTGCCATCGGTACAATGTATATTAAAATAAATAACCCCTAAATGGTAGCCGAAAAGGTTAAAAAAAAACACACATCTATATCGGTGGAGACTAAATATATGTCGACACAAAAAATCTGGTGTGACAAGGACAACTTTAGATTACTTAAGGTAAGAGAAAGTTGTGGCTGTGAACAGTCACACCAGATTTTTTTTTAAAAGGTTAGTAACTTAGCCTCTTTAAAACGACTTTACTACTCTGCGACAGGTTATGTCTTTTTCGAAGTATAGAATAAATTTAAGTAGAGTGTGTACCTGTTTCATCCTTAATGACCACCTTGTTGGCTGCAACTGGGGATTTCATGAGGTAGAAGACAGCGGGGATGAGCATGTATATGGGTAGTATCATTTTGTTCATTCTTCTAATAAACTATGACACAGTAAATTTTTAGTTTTTTTTTAATTAACTCTAGTCACACACTGCACGGTCGAGCATCGAAATCGTCACACGGGTGAGCCCGCATATGTATATTCTATTACGAACAATACCACGTCGCGTCGCGGCGGCTACTGACGTCTCTGCTGGCTCCCGCGGCCGACGACGACGCCGCCGTCGCCGCAACCCGAACTTTGCCGAAACTAAACGAAGATACCTTTCCCCAATTTTCGATAATTTATTAAATTATTTACTATATTTATTTTTAATAATAATCATAATTATGTATTATATTATAGGGTCTAGAAAATCG
>JAKCPI010006588.1:0-22178 GCA_023213315.1 Euborellia annulipes | reverse complement strand
TGTAGACGACCCCTTAGTCAAATTTCAAATAAAAGGGTCGGACTAAGCCGAGCTCACAACTTTGCCCATCCACTATTCAAGATAAAAATATTTGTCCCCCCCCTAGAGCCCCCTGATGGTCCGATGTTATACATATTATATATCATTTTACTCGGGAGGAAGTCTAGTTTCTGAATATATAAAAAAATTATAGGTTATATAAGAAAAAAAAATTTTGTCCCCCCTAGAGCCCCCCTAATGGTCCGATGTTTACCAAAAGCTTTTCAGTTCTTAAGCTTTACCTCTAGTTTATGTGTGCAAAATTTCAAAACAATTGGGTGAATAGTTTTTGAGATTTCGTTGACGAAAAAAATTACCACAGACATACACACAGACACACACACACAGACATCATTCCAAAAACTTCTTAAATGGATTCAGGGGACCTCAAAACGCATTTTGGCAGCTTCAGAAAAATTTCGATTTTTTTACTTACATTTTTACTTACATTACATTAACTTTACCTGTCCAACCTACGGTTGATGGGCAAAGTTAAAAAATTTATTTCAGAACTAATCAGTTGGTTTCTGCATGTCCACTGATATCGGGGTCTCCTTTTAGGCTTGCGCACCATAATACTTCCTGTGCTTTTTTCCCTCTTTTCGAAATATTGAATGAACACTTCGAATCCTGATTGAGTGTTTAGGAACCCATTCTGTTGAAGATTAAATAATATCAAGAATAATTTTATATTTAATGAAAAGGCCTGATTCTGACGTCGGATCAGAGGCTTTTTTTTATATAATAAACCGCTTCTCTTCTTTCCTCTAGTATTATAAATATTTTAAATGCTTTTTTTTTCATTTTACATTCAAGAGGAATTTATTTTTTTTCTTGTGTTTATTTTTTCTGAACTTAAATAACCAATATTAGGCAAATAAAAAAAATAGAAGTTGCTCTCACTGTTGAGGCCTACAAATCGTAGGCATATAAGTCTATTTTGAAATGAAATTAAAATTATAATTGGAAAAATCTGGTGTGACTGGCGCACAGCACACAACTTTCTCTTATCTTACCGAAAATAAATATTAGCTATTACTTCACATATCTGAAAAAAATTATCGGGAATCGAACCATTAATTCTACTCTCACGCTTTTTCTACCTACTCCTTTTGGATACCAAATGATAAATTTGTCTGCGTCGTTAATATCGTAATTATATAAGAATAAAGTCTATATAGCCTCAGATGCTGAAAAGGCTAAAAAAAATAGAAGAATGAAGGCATTTATTTTTTATTACAATGGTCCTATAGTTATAGATGAAATTACTATCAACTTGGGACAAATTATTTCTAAAATATGTTTGTTATTTTACTCAATAATTTCTTCGTGTTTATATGTCACATAAACAAAACTTGACACATTTGATTATTAGAGTGAAAGCTGAAAAGATATTAATCAAAATTGGTCCAGTGGGATCGTTTGGTTTTTGATTTTTTTGTTTGTTTTGTTGTTGATTAACTAATAAACAATTCAAAAAAAAAAAAAAAATGTGATCATTGTTCTCTATCAATACAATTACAATAAATATTTTCTACTGATTGTGAGACTTTTTAAAACTTGGAATTAATATTTGTCTATTCAGAAACTTTTTATTCATATGCATTTGATGAATAGAGAGGGGCCCGTGCAAAGTCTGTAAAAACTAGATTATATATGAAATTGATCTTAAAAATGGCGATTCGTCAAATTTCTTTTCTTTTTAGAAAGATCTCGAGCTCAGTCACCAAATTTTTTAATAGGCTAATCTAACTTCAAAATGCTATTTGATAAAAATTCTCTTATTTCTTTATTTTATTTTTGGTTATATATAATTGATAATCATAAAATACTGCAAAGAATGGAATAAATTGTAGAATTTCGTAAAATCGAGAGGGAAAAGTTTCTTCGTAACTAATTAAAACTGAATCGTGAGGAAGAAAGAGATTTGGCAATCACTTCACATTTATCCTTCCAAATTTTTTCTTTTTTTCAACTAAAAATAATGTTCTTTTTTAATCTCATTTTGTTAAAAAATCTATCCCGTAATTAACTAAGCTATTTCATATTGTTTTTTCAAAAAATAAAAAAACATCTTAATCTATAACTCTAATATTTCTTTTACATTTTTTTTGATAGACAAATGTAAGAACTTTATAAAACATTTAACCGTATTTTGATTGATTTAGAAAAATAATAAAAAGAAAAATATTTTGCGAGATGAGCTGGTGTTTGATTAGCTATATTCGCGCTCCCAGGATTGGAACTTTCGCACCTTTGAAGTTGTGGGAAATCCTACTGTAGGTCGAGCCCACGGTGTGAATATGCCCAAACAAACACAAACTCATCTTGAAAAGTACTTTTATATATTGACTGGTGCTTCGCCATATAGGGCGTTGTTTGAAAGTCACAAACTATTCCAATCAAAGCCATATTTAGTCGATAAAAAGTTAAGATAAAAAATCTAAACAAAAATATTCCTTATTATTATTATTTGAAATTCCTACTGGGATCCCTAGGGACAATGTCCTAGTTAGTGGAGGGACTACCCTTCATACGGGATGTCACAGCGACCCCCCTCTCCTCGTGGATTTGCCTGGGGTCTATTCTGGTGAGGTCCAATATTCCAATCCAGTGCTGAGGATTGTTTTACATTAAATAAATATTTTTATTTAAAGAAAAAATCCCCCATCCGAGGTGAACACGGATTTTCTTTATGCCGCCACTCTAGCCCGCTACACCAGTGAGCCTCCAACATATTCCTCATATTTTATTTAAGATTATGGAATATTATGATTAGAAATATTTGGAATTCTGTGTTGCTTCCGTATGAAAATAAAAACAAATTTGTTTCGCATTTGTTAGCAACGTTTCTTATGTCTATCACGCACTTCTTCATGGCTAAAAAGTAATCATTTTTAAAGTTTGCCCTGCTCATTTTTTCTAATTCTGAACAGTGAACGAAGCTGAAACGTCACGTTACGCTACTCGGCGTCACACGCTTGTGTCGCCTTGAAATATTTCATTTGTTAAATAGAAAACATACGAGAATTATAATACTTAAAAAATATCATATAAGTTTTCACTTCTTTCGTGTGGTCATAAGCACACAGATACAGATCAGATTTTTTATTTATTTTTTAAGGTCTTTTTTGGCCCCGACCTTATTTTCTAATTTAATTAATAGCTAATATAATTTAGAAAAATTACATTGCTTATTACGAGAAGCGAACTCTTGGTCCTAGCACAAGAGTCAAGACATCTTGTACCTCTATGTCGAATTGTTAACATTTATTTACATATCAATATTATTAAAATAAACATATCGAACGACTATAGAAATTGGCTGCTTGTTATAGCTCAGAAGATTTGAGTGACAGGCAAACGAAATGATAACAATAACAAATCTGTTTTTATTTTTCCAACTACCGCATACCGAAACCCTATTCTAACTCATATTTATCGTTTATCATTTTAACGAATGGATAATTTCTTTTATAATACGGTTTTTTCATGTTGAAATATTGTTTTTTAATGGACAATTTTATTTAAACATTTTATAAAGAAATACAATAGATATAATTTCAACAAAAGTTGATCAAATCAATATAAATACAGTATATGGGATGTCTCGCACTTTTGATAAATTTAAAACAAATACACTTAAATAAATAAATTTTGCCCTCGGGGCATGGCGTAGAGGTTAGCGTGCTAACCTCGTATACCAAACGTCGCGGGTTCGGACCCCGGGCTCCGATGATTTTATTTAAGCCAATTGGATACCAAATGACTTAAATAAAAATGCCTGGACCCCTATATGTATATTTATCAATAACGGTTATCGTCTAAAGTCTTAAATGGCCTGAGTTGCCGAAAAGACTGTGTGAATGTGTGTGTGAGTGTGAGTGTGACTGAGAAAAAAAGTGTGAATGTTTTTTTCTTTAAAAAAAAAATAAATAAATTTATTTATTGACAGAAGGTTGAGATGCAGCCAAAAATAAAAGCCTCCGATTTAATACAATTCAACGAGGCGTTTCGGGTGAATTTTATTTACCCATCTTCGGTCGTTCAAAATTGTTAAAGCCCAGGGAAACGTCTCGTTGAATTGTATTAAATCGGAGGCTTTTATTTTTGGCACACCTGCTCCTTCTCCTGTCTGTAGGAAAAATAGCCACTGACTTCATAAATTTATTTATCTATCTAGGCAATATAAGGAAATGAAATTTCATTAAGTTCATCCCAAATTTATTTACTCGACTTATGCCCAGAACTCGACTTAATATTAATTGACCTAATCTGGCGTGATTGGTCGCATTACCTTTGGTAATCAAAGTTGTTTTCTGTGCTTGTCTGACCAGATTTTTTGTGACGACATATATTTAGTTTCCTTCCATATTTTTTTACTTTCTCTTATCTATGTATATATGTAATATATATATAGAGAGAAAGATTGTTCATGTCAAAAATTCGATGTCGAGATTTTGATGGATCTTCACGTTTTGACGTCCCCCTGAATCCAAAAAAGTGGTTTTCGCGACATGGTCTGTCTGTGGGTGGGTGGGTGGGTGTGGGTGTGTGGGTGGGTGGGTGTGTTCAATTTTAAGGATGAAGGTGAGCTACGAGGTTGAAATTTTATATTTAAGTTAAACACCCCCGGGACCGGAAAAATAGCTTTTAATCAAAATCGGCCAAAGAGTACTAGTACTACTGATGTACTTTTTCAGTTTTTTCGATTTTCTCAAAATTTGCTCCAACGATTTTTTTTAAAATTCAAAAATCAATTATTTTTAGATGCTCTTTAAAATGTATATTCTCATTTTGAGATTGAAATCTTCTGAAGACCACTTTACTCTTGTGTTTCATAGGGAGCTAGGAAAATGGTTGCCATAGTAACAAAATATAAATATTTTCCCATACTTTTAAATTTTACATCTGAATTCAAATGTACCGTACTGTCGGGAACTAAATATATTTCGACACGAAAAATCTGGTGTGACAAGCACAGAACACAACTTTCGATTACCGAAGGTAAGAGAAAGTTGTGTGCTGTGCGCCAGTCACACCAGATTTTTTTTTTTTTTTTTAAACATTCACACTTTTTTCTCATTCACACTCACACTCACACACATTCACACAGTCTTTTCGGCAACTTAGGCCATATAAGACTTTGACGATAACCGTTGTAATTAATATATCAATTTGGGGTTCAGGCATTTCTATTTAAGCCATCTGGTATCCAAATGGCTTAAATAAAATCATCGGACTGCCTGGTCCGAACCCGCGACGTTTGGTATAGGAGGTAGGCGTGCTCCTACTCGCCAGACCCGGGGGCCTTCCATATTTTAAAATTCAGTATGTAAAATTTACATGGAAAAATATTTATATTTTGTTACCATGGCAACCATTTCTACTATCTTTTCTATGAAGTACTAGAGTAAAATGGTCTTCAGAATATTTCAATGGCAAAATGAGAATATACATTTTAAAGACTAAATAATTGATTTTTGAATTTTAATCAAAATCTTTTGAGCGAATTTTGAGAAAATCTAAAAAAAAAACTGAAAAAAGTACATCCGTAAAGTACTAGTACTCTTTGGCCGATTTTGTTTAAAAGCTTATTTTCACGCTTCAGGAGGATGCCTTACTTAAATATAAAATTCCAACCTCGTTACCTTAATTCCTTCATGCTTTATTGAAGACAGACACACAGACAGACCATGTCGGTAAAACCACTTTTTGGATTCAGGGACCTCAAAACGTATATATCCATCAAAATCTCGACATCGAATTTTTGACATGAATTCAATTCTTTCTCTCTATATATATTAAAATATATAGAGGTAAGAGAAGTAAAAAATAATTTCTCAATGACAATGACATTAAATAATAAATCCAAAATTCAATATTGTTATTATTTTTAAAAAAATATGTGGTTTTTTTTAGTAATATGAATAATTAATAATCAATGTTATAAAATAAAAAGAATTACGATTATCTCTTTGTTTTTAATTATATGCTTCATAAATTCGTAATAGAGATTGATTTTATAAATTTATAGATGAGCTTTTGTTGAGGGGAATGGGTTTAATGGAGTCATATGTTAGGTCGAAGGGCGCGAATCGGTGGACAGTTGGTGCTATAAGTAATGGAAGTTGAGGCAGTTTGTCCGGATTAGAGGCAAGACAGATGCCTTTGTGTGTCGCAAACTGCTCCCCTCTTTAAGCATCCACGTGGGGATTAGAGCGGACTAACTGCTTGCCATTTTGATACGAACAAACCAGGTTGATTTTGAGAAGTCATTGAGCCCTCTTCTCCCCTCCCTGCCATCCCTCTTAATTCAAACGTCTTATCTTTCTCCCATCAAGTTGGATAAACTCCATTTGGATAATGGGCGTACAAGTTGCGAGCGATTAATTGGAAGAAAGGATCCCGAAGATACGATTTCGTTTTACGACTTTATCTAATCGATTAACTTTTGTAAGCCACAGGTTCCTGACCTTTTTTTTTTTAATCTTGTTGTTACAAATTAAAAAGAGCGGAAAAAAAAAAATTTGTGCGCTTACCAAGGAGTAATAAGAGCACGATGAGAAAAAGCGTCGTCCCTCTCATGATTCGGTCTAAGGAGGCATCATCATGTTCTTAATTTTTTTGTCTTGAGTGACACTGTCGGATCCGAGGCGGCACCTGTGGGCCCCCACAAGTACCGACACCTGCGCGATCCCAAGCCCAACTGATGCACGCCCGTGTTTCGCGGCCGACAGTTGAAGCCCTCGCGCACGCGTTCAAGTCCTCGAGCCCTCACCCCCCTTTGAACGGTGGGGGTCATCTAACTTGGTCCCAAGACCCGACCTCAACCACCCATCTATTTGTGATCGTCTGTCAAGCCGCACGAGGATTATCCTCACACTCATGGCTGTTATCAATATCCGCACGCACATATTGTTTGAAGGCATTCGGGGCTCGATAAAATACAAAGAGAAAGAAAAAAAACGCTTGTAGATAGTCGTAAGGCAATTGACCAGAAAATTGCTCTGCCTTGTGGTAGCATCTTGCTATTGCCAGGCGCACTTGCGAGAGAGAGACTACATTCTCAAATTTCTTCTTTCTCTTTCGATGGCTTGCTTCAATTCAATAATAAGAAAAAGCAATTTAATAAAAATGCAATTTGTTTGTAAAATATTAATCAAGAAGCGTCCCCAACTTATTTTCTATTTTCTTTCAAATATAAAATTCTTTTTTTATTGTCCTTATTATATTTTAGAGGGCGTAATCATGTTTTTTTATCGCTAAATATTTTTTGAGATCTATATATTTGAATAAGATAATAATAGTATTCAAAATACCTCGATTCGGATGTTTGGCCTCACCAATAAAAAAACACTCCCCCCCCCCCCCCGTCTTGTTAAATGTTTTTTTTATATATTTTTTTTTTTCGAATTTAACAATCGAGAGAAGACATCCTTATTAATTTAGAATTTTTGATCTGAAGAGGACCCCTCCCCATTCCATGAAAAAAGTATTTTTCAAATACTACATTTTAGGGATTTGCCCAGCCCTGTGGAATACCATGCAACGGGAAGGGGGTCAGGGAATTTTTTTTTAATTTTATGTACGTATCTAGAGGCATTTTTAGACCACCTAAACAACAACAGTTTATAAATGGACTTTTTCACGATCATAAACACCCGACAATTATATCTCAGCCAAAAACATTGGAGATGCGAGAGGGGCGCCTCACATTATTTTTGCCTAGCGTCGAGTGAAATCAAAAAAATGCGCCTCGCTTTTCTGATTTATATAAAAGCGAGGAAATATTTTCACTTAAATAAAACCCCTACAGAATTTTATTTGTTTCATATATCCTCGCTTTTATATAAATCAGAAAAGCGAGGCGCATTTTTTTGATTTCACCTCGACGCTAGGCAAAAATAATGCGAGGCGCCCCTCTTTTTGCATCTCCGATGTTTTTGGCTGAGATTTCACTTCTTTTTGTGAAATATTACATGAAAATATTATTTATTAATTTTTGTTTATTAAATATTAAGTTATACCATGAATAGATCTTTTAATATGCATTCCAAACAGTAAAAATTAAATACATCGTTTGGTATCCATTCGAAACGATAAACATAGGATTTTACCAAATTTTATAAAATTTTAGGTTTTTTTATTTTTGTTATGTTGGTAGATTGTAAATACTTCGTTTGGTATTCATTCGAAACGATAAACATAGGATTTCACCAAATTTTATAAAATTTTAGGTTTTTTATTTTTGTTATGTTGGTAGCACTCCTTATCACGTTAATCTATTTCTATCTGAATGGATCTATCCTAAAAAATTTTTGTTCCATTAGGGATGAAAATTACTAATAATAATATATATGTTCCTAGATGACGTCATCAGGGAGCAAAATAGTTAGAATTGTCTTTTCGCCATGTTAAAGATAGGACAAATTTGAAATTTTGAATACCTCTCAAAAAGTCACTTTTGATCCAAAATGAAATTTTATATCAAAGGTATCGGGTTTTTGATAGTATCTATTTGTATTTTAAATTTCATCCTAATCGGTCCAGCAGGGAAACCTGTAGCTTTGTCTAAAAATTTGAAAATTGAAGAAAAGAATGAAAAAAAAAAAAGGAAAAAAAGAAAAAAAAAAAAGAAGGAAAAATAAGAGACTAACTTTTGACCTTCCGAAATCGGCAAAATCTCAACTTTGAGCCTCTGCCATTCTGTTTGGCACTGGAATTTTTTTTTGAATTCGTGCTCAAAATAATCCTTATTTATTCTAGTTTAATATAAAAAAAATTTGGCTCCGATATCTTAAAAACTTTTTTGAGATATTCGCCCAGAAAGAGAAAAGTTTCTCAAAAAAATTTTTTCACGTCCCTATCTTTTATTAAGGATTTAAAATCATTCTTGATAATATAGTCTAGGGACGACTCGTCCATCTAAATGCAATGGGCCATTGGCATCTATTGGAATATCAACTAAATGGTAGTATTAAGAGTTTCTTTGCTTTCTTTTGCTTTTCACATGCTCGGCGACGAGTCGCTCCCGCGACTCTTGATCTTCTTAAAGGGTGTAGAAGTGGCATCTAAACGTACTTAAAAAAAAAAAAAAAAAAAAAACGACTATTATAAGGAATTTTTCAAAGCGGTTTTTTTTATTCATAGGAAATTATTGGGACAGAGAGTTATAATTTTTTTAATGACTTATTAAAAAATTAAGGAAATTAATTTTTTTGTTATCAAGCAAATACAAAAAAAAAACAATCTGTCCCAATAATCTTAAATTTTTTTAAAATTTAAAAATGAATTTATTGTTATTATTAATCACAAATAATTTTAAAAATTTTAAAATAAGTAAATATTTAAAAATTATGTGTCAAATAGTTCAACATTCCTGCAAAAGATGGCAGGCTAGTCTAACAGCCGGTATACTATTAGCTTATATCTGGACTATATTTATATGTTTTTAGAAAAGATATATAATAACATTTATATAGTAATCTTATTCATTCTTAAAAGATCAATGAAAATCAACAAAATGCATTAAATTATTAGTTGCCATTCTGACATCTCTTGGCAAATTTTCGTTAATAGGTGTTTTTTGGCTAACTTTGTAAGACACACAACGTCCTCTTCTCGGGAAAAACATGCGTAACCTCTACCTCTTGAACCCCCTTAACCCAAAACAACAAATTACACACATAATATACAATACTCTACTATTCTTACTATGCATATGTTAAAGTTTTAATGATATATTGTGAAGTCGCATATACCCTGAGTTTGGGAATGGAAAAATTGATATTATATAGCTTAACGCTATCTCTGGATAAATCAGTCTCTGGCTTCTTTGACTTTGAGTTATAAAAATGTCATTATCAATCAATACTGAGATATCTCTGGTAATATCTAAAAGAAGAAACCCTGTTCTGAGCTTATCCAGATTAGTAATGAGTTCGTGTCCATCGAGTTTTCAAACATGGCGGCTTAAAGATGAAAATTAGAAAATTTATTTCTTCTATTTTGAACTTTTTCTCCCCTTTAAAATTTTTTTTCTTCTTTTTGAAAAATCAATTACAATGGATATTAATTAATTTAGAAAAATGGAAACTGGATATAAATGGAATCAGATGCCGAAAAAAACCTTAAATAAATTTAAAAAAAAAGTCCATATGCAGGATTTTTTTGGCCAATACTCTCTCTACCACTTGCTATGACTCAAGAACGAAAGCCCATTGCCTCCAGTTAAGCAGACTTTTTACTTTATTTTTTAATTTGTTTAACGTATGTCATTTTTGTAAAACAGTTAAGATGATAGTACCTATCATACAATTACAAAAAAAGATATTACCGAAACAGATCGCGTCCGTAAAACGAAAACATACTTCAACAATAAAATAAATTTTTTATATAAAAATATTTTTATCATTTCACAAAACCAACTGCAAGGTCTATAAAATAATACTAAAAAAATTTATTTTCATCACAATTTTAATGTGTTAATGAATCTGACACCTATAGAAAAAAAAAAAATCTAGTGTGACTAACCGCACAGCACACAAATTTCGATTACCTAAGGTAACGCAAGATTTTTTTTTCTGATAACACTGGTAAATAATGAATATATATACTTCAATCATTTCTCCTAACTTTTCTATGATATATAGTACAAGTGTGAAGTGTTCTTCAAACAACTTTAAATGCAAAACGGGAATAAAAGAAATCATAAAAAATAATATATTTATGAATTTTAATCAAAATCGTTAAAGAAAATTAAAAAAAAAAAATCAAAAATTACATCAGTAAAGTTCTAGTACTCTTTGGTAGATTTTGTTCAAAAGCTTTCGTGTTCCGTGCCAGGATCCTACTTAAATATCAGATTTCAATCACACAAGACAGATGACAGGACTCACTTTTTTAAATCAGGGACCCTCAAAATCTCAACATAATAATATCGACATATAATTTTAACTAAGGTTGTATTTATGTGAGTTTCACGAGGGTAAAAAAAGTAATAACACAAATTTAAATTGTGTTATTACTTTTTTACCCTCTTGAAACTCACATAGATACAACCTTAGTTCAAAATGTTTCACTTGAAACCCACACCGCAATCCTTAAATTTAAATATAATTTTAATGTGATTGCACTTTATAATCTACGTATATAAGAGAAAGTAATAAATAATGAGAGAAATGTCAGTCCAGATTGTTTTATTAATACTTTGATAAAACTCAAACTGATTTTATATGTATATTTTATATTGTAAGAAGTTTTTAACCAAATGGCTAAGCGGGTGAATAAGTAAAAAAAAAAGTCAAACTTGAAATTCAAAGTCAAAGAAGTTGAAATTTTTACTGCTTTAACTTTTTTTTAATCCCAACAAAATTAAGAAATCTATGATGGTCAAGTTATTTTTTTAAGGTTATATTTTATTTATAATTATTATTACATCCTATTTAAAAGTGGGAATTAAACTCAATTCTAGAATTAGATTCATTGAAGTCGAAATTAAAAGAAAAAAATATACCTAAGGGTAATGAGAGGATTAGACAATCCTGCCTCAAAAAAAAAAAAAAAAACCTTCTATTCTCCAACTTTTCTTCGATTAAAATAATCAGTGTTTAAGATGTGAGGTGAATTTAAAATTTCTATTTTTTTTTTACATCTTACAGAAGCCAAAGCAAATGAAGTTAACACAAATAAAAAATATATATTTATTTTTCTTTTGAAAGGATTATGAAAAGACTCGAGGATTCGTTTGCTTTTTTTCTTCTTATCTTAATAATCTTTAAGAGAGAGAGTTCCTCTTCTCAGGATTGAATTTTTAAAATCGTAGGGATCTAAAAAAAAAAAAACGCAGTCTTTTCTTGCGAATCTGCATACACAAGTTTAATTTATATTTCATCCACGATTTTATTTTTCTGAGATTTGTATATATTTTTCTATTGAAAACAACAGCAATAAAATAACCACCCCCTTATTCCTCGGTCTGTTCATTCAAACCAAGAAACAGGGCAAAAGATGAGCGAGTTGTATTCATTTTGCATTAAAATGAAATCTCCAACAAATATTTAATAATTCTACCGAAATTCTTTCATTTATTATTAAAAAGTGGTTTAACCGATATATTAAAAACATCATCTAAAGAAATTTACATTTCATTTTCAAATATTTCATTTAGAAAGAAGAAGAATATATTAATAAATAAAACCTCTTTTATATTTCATTTATTCCAAGTTATTTTTAATTATTCAAATTAACAAAAAAAAAAAAAAAATTATTATATCAATAACATAACCTATTTTGTATTCAGATTTGTAATATTTTATCAATATTTTTTTTTTATTGATTTTAGAATAATTTAAACAAATGTTAATTTAATAAAACAATATAAAATTATTTATTTAACTTTAAATATGGAATAAATTAAAGCATGAAAATTGTATATAAACAACAAATGAGGTAAGAAAAGTAAAAAAAAAAAAAAATAACCTATAAATATTACCTAAAAATGGCTTTATCTATGTTAGAAGAGGATTCTATTGCTCTGTGAATCTTAATATTTATTGAAAGAAGAGAAAATGTCAGCTCTACCAGACTCCATTTTTATTTAAAAGATAAAAAAGGATCATAGATCCTCTCCGATCTCCAGCCTAATTTGAGAAGTCTTGATCCTCCCCATCATTCCTTTTTTTTTAATTATTATAATTCATTATCAATCTCTTCTACTCCATTTCTCCCCCTCCTCTCTTTGTACTAAATTAATAATTAGCCAATGAGATGTTTAAAAAACTTCTCTAAACGTCATAATTTATCTTCAACCCCAAAAATTTGCATAAAAATAGTCACAGTATCAGCATAAGCCTATTTGGTTGTAGTACACTACATATACTGTACCTATAGTTTTTTCGATGTCGAGATTTTGATGGATATACACGTTTTAAGTTCCCTTGAGTTCAAAATAGTAGATCCCGCAATATGGTCTGTCTGTATGCCTTTGAACAAATATATGTCAAGAACGTAATGAGCTAGGAGTTTTATATTTAAGTTAGGTACCAAATGGGACGTAACACGAAGCTTGGCTAAAAGGCTGATGTACTTTTTCAGTTTTTTCGATTTTTTCAAAATTCGCTCCAAAGATTTTGATTAAAATTCATAAGATTAGATTTTCTTTAAAATGTAACAGAACACAACTTTCAATTACCAAACGTAAGAGAAAGTTGTGTGCTATGAACCATTCAGTCCAGATTTTTTTCATTTCGGCTTATTCTTCTTAAATAATTTATAAAAATAGTAGCTTACATAAGCTAATCCCTTTATGGAAAGGCTAGAAATTCCGGTTACCACTTCTGAGTACCAGGTGGATAATTTACCAGTAAAAATAATTCTAAATTCTAAATAGTTTTTTATTTTGCCAATATTTCCTCTTTACCCGGGACTTTGAATATCAAGTTTCTTAGTGAGATTGATACCAAAAATCAGATCCCAATAAATAATGGGATTTGTAATCTTTGCTTTTTTTTCGTTTTTTTTTTTTTTTTTGCATTTCGTATTCTTCTTTTTCGCTCCTTTTTTGAATTGGATACTGAAATGCTCTGAAAATTAGATAGATTTTTTTTTGTATGTCATTTTGTAGATCTTTTTCGGCATCGAATGCCTTTTATACCCCGCCCCTATTTACTTAATATATATTTTTTTTTAATATCCTAAATGTGAACGATTGGTGCGAAAATTTGCCTCCCTTACTCCGCGAAAGGTTACCACCTGTATAGCCTTGGCATGCCTTTTACGAAGCCTCTCTCTTTTCTCCGAGGGGTTTCATTAAAATTATATATTTTGAATGAATTTTTATTATATTAATATTATTTCAGTAGGTGAACAAAAAATTATTTCTCAACATTATTTCGAAATGAAAGAAAAAATTTTTTTTTTTTAAAGAGAATAAACAAATGAAATTGAATTTTGCTCTCTCTTTACTTTTTTCCCAAACATTTCCAGGTACCTGCAATTTGTTTCTTCGACTTTGTTTACATTCAAAATAGAAAAATAACCTCTTTCACTTTACTTTTGTGAGGTCTTAATCTACTTATTAGAGAGCCTATTTAAGTTTAGTATTCTCCAGGTGCTACTCTAAAACTAATTAATTTTAAATTTACTCTTTTATTTTAATAACTTTAAAAAATGGAGACATTGCTGTTGAAATAGACAATTAAACAAATCTCAAAATAATCTTACATCTCTATCTTGCTAATAATACTAACATTACCGGTAGTTTATAAATTATTTAATTTTAATTAAAATACCGGTAATCGACTCTCAATAAAATCTCTTTAAAATTTAATAGAGCCCATTTGTATTCTTTACCCTTTTTTTCATAAAATTTATAGTTTTCGAGATAAGCATGAAAAATCGAATAGTTTTCCATTGGAAATGTACTCTATTGTCCCAATTGTGACTGGTTATTCTAAGTTACAAACAAAAGTTTATTTTTACAAGTTTTTATTGATTAACTAAGCTGATATGAAACAAGAGTGCCCAGTGATTGACATAGCTACAAACACCAGAGAATAACATCCATTTCGGATTTGGCTTTATGTCATAATCTCAATATCTCAATATATGAAATATAGCTACTAATTCAATAAATATTTTTTAAATTTTATACAGTACACTTTATACACACACTTCTGTTTATACTTAAAAAAAAAAGAATATTTGGGAAATTAAATCTTTAATTTACTAAAATGGAGTGGATTAAAAAAATGGATATGATGATAATGAGATCGATGCAGTAGCGGACCCAAAGGAGTTTCTGGGGGGGGGGGGTTAATATGGTGTGAATAGTAGCACAGCATACAATTTTTTCTTATTATCGGTAATTTAAAGGTGCATTCTGTAATTGTTTACCAGAATATATATACAAATCAAATTTTTAAGTATTAGTTTTTAAAATTTTCTATTAAAAATACAATTTAAAAAAAAAAAAATATTTTTCTCAAATCTTGGGGGGGGGGGGGTATAATTACCCCCTTTACCCTCTCCTCCTTGTACCCGCCCTTGGTTCGATGCCACTTAAAAAAAGTTTTCTAATTTCTTCCTATCCCCTTACTGACTTACATCTATCTGATGAATGAAAGCTTATGGATGATGACCACGAGTTACGCGAGCTATAGACTAAATATACTAACATATTTAAGTGTTTTTTTTTTTTTTTTTGTTGATGGGCCAAGCGCCCAAAATTATAAATCTTGAAAATTATTTAATTTTTACATAAAAATAATTGAGAGATAACTTTATTTTTTTTCTCGTCTTTCTAAATCTATCCTTTTGTTCAAGGTGAAGGTTCTTGTAAGGGTGAAGGTTGCTTTTTGTAGAATGTCTTGTTGATTAACTGATAACAGGATTAAGATAGATTTATATAATAAAACGGTATAATAAAGATGCTATCGCATAAGCTTAGGTCAAGAAATGACCAAAAGGATAGCTAGCTATGAAAATTAGCAAATAGCTAAAAACCATTGTGTATTAGTTTGACCTATAAGTTTATATATAATATTTTTTTCTGTTAAAATGCGATTATTTGATGATATATAAATCTCAAATTATTAACTAATTAAAATTATAACAAAATGATTTCATTTCATTCATTAGTTTAACTCTTTCTAATGCAAAAGAAATAACAATTTTGAATTTTTGTGATATATCAAGTAACATACTGTAGTACATACTGTATTACTATTTCGAATATTGGATTTTTTTCTGTATGTTGAATTTACTTTGGACACTTGTTGAGAAATTATCGTAAGGCTTGGCAATGAGAAAAATTATTTTTTAGTGTTTCCTCCGAATATTTTGAAGGACTTTTTCATTTGCATTCTAATACCACATCTAAGTTATAATTTCCTTCCTAATTTATAATTCTAGCACCTCTTCACTTCTGAAATTATAACTTATTTGTTGAGCAATTTTGTTGCATAGTTTTACTTTCGCTTAGCTAATATTGAGTATTTAAATATAGAGTGGGAAAGTATTGGATTCATGACAAAAATTCGATGTCGAGATTTTGGTAGAAATACATGTTTCGAGGTCCTTTGAGTCCAAAAAATGGGCCCCTCAAAATGGTCTGTCTGTGTTCAATTTAAAGCATGATGGAATTTAGCTACGAGGTTGAAATTTTATATTTAAGTTAGGCACCCTACTGAGGTGGGAAAACAAATGTACTGTTTCAGCTTTTTTTTTTTTTTGTTTTCTCAAAACGATTTTGATTAAAATCCAAAAATCATTTTAAAAATGTATATTCTATTTTGCTCTTAAAATTGTTTGAAGCACACTTTACTCTTGTACTTCACTTTACATTTTAAATTCTAATATATCTGCGGAAACTAAATATATGTCGACACAAAAAATCTGGTGTGACAAGCACGGAACACAACTTTCACTTACCGATGGCAAGAGAAATTAGTATGCTGTGCGACCACTCACACCTGATTTTTAATATAAAAATTTAATTAACCTTCTCTGATCTTCTAAATTTATTTACTAACCATAAAGTCTTTGTATATAAGACACTTTAAAAGTGGGCTTAGTGTTGGAATCACCAGTAACACAATACCAACAGATAGATGCCATCTATTCAAGAATTTAACTCATCACATATACTTGATTAACTACAGTACTAACACATATATTCATTCACAATGACAGTATCAATAGTTTATGAAATTACTCTATACATATCATTGTGTTTTTATTAGAGAAAATTTTTCATCCTCTTTTGTTAGCTAGACATAATATAGAGCATTGAAATATCGATATATGTATATTTAATTTTTGATTATCCCTCTTTGATTTTTGCCGAAATAGCCAGGTGCTTTCTACCAAGGTCAAGGATATCCAAAAAAATCTAACTCTTGAATATTAAAGGAGTTATTCATTGACTAATGATAATAAAAAACTAATTAATTATACATGATTTTTATTATGAATGACTCTTTGATAACCATTCTTTCATTAAATGAAAGAGGAGTAGAAATATTGATTCTCATTCTATCAATAATAAATAGCATTCGTAATCACTTTTCTTGATTTTAAAATTCTTTTACTTTGTACTTTGAATTTAAACATAGAAAGTGGGCCTTTTTTTCTTTCTCTTGCCTGTATTCTCTAATATAGGCTAATAGAAAGTATTGCGATCAAAAATCATATCTCGAGATTTTGATGGAAATCGTTTTGAGTCTCTCAGTTCAAAAAAGTGAACAAAATATCTCAAGAACAAAAAGAGCTACGAGGTTGAAATTTGATATTTAACTTAGGTATCACCACCCTGACATAAAATCGGCCAATATAGAAGGCCTACCTACTAGTACTTTACTTTTTTTTCGAATTATTCAAAATCTGCTGTTTTTGATTAAAATTCATAAATGAATTATTTTTTTAGAATTTTGACTATATTTTCTCATATTCTCCCAAAATTTTTTGAGCCCCACTTTAATCTTACAATGTTAGAGTTTTTTAAATTTGTTTAAGGTTTTTTCGTCTCTTTAATCTTGTATTCAATAAAAGAGTTAGGGCCCTCCCCCCTTCGTAGCCGAGTGGCTAAATATGTCGAGAAATAGACTTAAAGCCAAGGGGAGCGGGCTCGGATCCCAAGCAGTCCGATGAATATTTATTAAATCATTTGGGTACCAATTGGTATAAATAAATGATCCTGGACGCCCCTCTCCACATATATATCTATCGAATTTATATTATTAGTATCACGAACGCTTTTGGCGCTTTTCTAACGCCTGAAAATTGTATTTACTACGGCACAACGCCGTCAAAACGCTTTCAAAACGCCACGTGTAGAATGGGTACGCGTTTTGAACTTATTAGAAACGCTCGAACGCCAGCTAACGCGTTCAAAACGCCCGTGTAGAAACTATCATTTAAACTCCTTAGTTCTGTTTGACTCGCTTTTGAAGCGTTGAAAAATCTTAAGCGCGTCTCGGGGTGCTAATTTTGGGACTTTCCAGCGGCCACCATTTTGAAGCTATCGACCTAAAATTTTTTTTTAATTAAAGCTATTTAAAATATCTACAACTTATAGAAGCCCTTTTTTTGATTTTCGAAAAAAAAAAATTTTTTTTAGATTAATCGCATTAAATAAAAGATATTTTTAAAAAATTCGCTCTATATCTTATAGATAATTAAATTAGTAATCATTGTGTTAAAAAATAATTAATTTTTTACCCTATATTAATTAGCTGGAATGTTTCAAATGAAATGGAATACATCCCTTGTATTCCTATGGGAAAAACTAACGCCATCTCTTGCCGCCTATAGTAACACGGTAGTGAACCGTCTTCTAACGGCTTTTCGAGACGCGCAACCCCTAAGTAAATGAAATTGGTCTCTACGGAATTACTATAAATAAAAAAATACATTTAGCAAAATTCTATTGTGGATTATTAAATTTTTTCTCCTTTTTTTTTACTTTCATAATTTACTAGACGACTTTAACATCGATAATTCACTACTACTTCAACTATGCCAAAGTGCCATTAAAGCAATAACCTACTCTATAATAATGACATATTATCTATAATCATAAAAAATGAAGGTTAATAAATACTCAATCTCAAGTTTAACTTTCTTTTCCTTCAAATTTCTCACTTAATTATATCATATTTAATTTGTTTAAGTAACGACATCAATTTATTAACGAAGATATTTTTTTCTTCGATGGCACTGCCAGGATCCGGTATTATTTGTTTAGAAATGAATGGAATTTCCCGATTTATTATATTATCAATTGAAAAAATGGAGGATTCTTTTTTGATAAAAAAAAGTCATTGTACCTATGAAAGTCGAGCCATTAGTTATTATGCTTTTGAAAAATATTTCTTTTAATCAAGTCTCACTATACTCAGTAAATTAATCTTAAAAAAAAAAAAAGAAAAACTTCATTGTCGTGTCATGTCGAGGTCATTTGATTTCAAAATAAGATAAGCAATTATGCACTCAATAAACGTGAATTTGCATAGGTTTACTCGATTTCTATCACGCA
This sequence comes from Euborellia annulipes, assembly GCA_023213315.1. Lineage (NCBI taxonomy): Eukaryota > Metazoa > Arthropoda > Insecta > Dermaptera > Anisolabididae > Euborellia > Euborellia annulipes. Next base: position 3,100 of record JAKCPI010006588.1, on the reverse strand, counting down.
TTAAAATAGCAATCTTGGATAATGAGGTCAAAGGTCAACCCCCCACCCCCTCCTCTCTCTTAGCAAAGACACCGAACATTCCGTGTTGTGATTAAAAATATGATAATTTTTTTTTTTTTTTTAATTTAAAATTGAATAGTTGGTTGATTGACATAAAAGAGTAATTACCCAGTTATTAAGGAAATTTATTTTATTATGATAAGAAGGATTAGAAAGAGAGAGAGGTGAGCTAATGATATTACCTTTTTAGTATTTTATATTACTTAAGTTTATATGTACTCGGGTTTGATACTTTACGGCCGGCGCCCAGCCTAAGTTTACGATAATAGATCAAGAAAAAAAAAAGAGAATAGTGAAAAAAAAAAAAAAAAAAAAAAAGAAAATGAAATATATATATAAAAAAAAAATGGATGCATAAGAGAGAGCTGTTCATTTTATATTTAATCGAAAAAAAAAAAATAAATCCATTAAATCCGATTAATTCATTGGATGGCTTATTGAAGATTATCTTTGGCAATTTTACTTACTTTCTCCCTTTAATTGAAAATTATTAAATTATAATCGATTAAAACAAAAAAAAATCCAACCTCAAGGAGTTTTAATTAAAAAAATATTGGAGATTACAAATTATTTATTAATGCTTGGTAATTAAAAAAAATGTTGATCCATAAATGACTTAAAAAAAAGAGGATTAAATATCTTGAAATTAATTCCCAGGCAACTCACTTCGTTTTCATAAGGTTTGCTTGTTTCACTTGCCATAGTAAAAAGTGCAAAACTGCTATCTAGGTCAAAAAGTGCAAACATACCCAAACTATATAAAACAAAAAGTGCAATTTGATATCTGTTCGATTGAAGTCATAAACTTGCAAAATGAGTTCTTAATAACCTAACATAACCTTCATTTGTCATTTTTATAACGTTAATCCTTAAATAAATAAAGATAATTAATAATAATATAGAAAATTAATGAAAAAAAAAAATGAAAATAAAGCTTAAAACTTACTTATCTTTTTTATTGTCAATATTATTATTATTTTTTTTTTAACACTGACACTTTTTTCTCATTCACACTCACACTCTACACACATTCACACAGTCTTTTCGGCAACTCAGGCCATATAAGTACTTTAACGATATCCTTTATTGATTAATATACATATTTGGGGTCCAGGCATTCATTTGGTATCCAAATGGCTTAAATAAAATCATCGGACTGCCTGGAGTCTGAACCCGTGACTTTTGGTATACGAGGTTAGCACTCTAACCCCTACACCAAGCCCCAGGGCCAATATTATTTTAATCGAGGTGGATTGAGAGAAAATGGCGGTGAAAGGTGGTCATCTATTAAAGCTTTGGCGCTGAGATAGCCCTGCACAATTCCCACCTTCTTTTCGATTGGTACAAATTATGCAGCAAAATCTACATTTTCTGAACCGGTCCAAGTTTCAAACGAACAGAATGCAAGTTATGCTAGTCTGGTGCAGGCTAGGTGCTAGCGTGCAAAAAAGTAATCAGAATGCAAGGCAAAATGCAGTACATAAAAAAATAGATCTGCTATTCCATAACAAAGGCCTAGCCAAAAATTTATAATTCAGAAGAGAGCGTGATTCAGAACTTCTAATATGCCCTCTCGTTCTTCAGCAGATATTAAAACTAATGATAAGACAAAATAAATACATTTTCTAAAACTTATAGATATGATGTTTTTTTACACCAAATGCTTTTTTTTTCAAATCGTCCATTTGCTTAAAATATACGATTTACTGCATATAATGGGAAGCGTTGTTATCTTTTAAGGAGTAGAAAACAAGTTACCGGTAGTTAAAACTTTTGTCACTGAGCCTACCTTATAAGATGATGTCTTTAACTTTTGATTACCTATTATAATAACTTGTCAGATTAGAAGAATAGGAAGATAATTTTTTGATGTGAATAAGACGTATATAAACGAAAAGTTTCAAAGGGTTTTCGTTTTATAATTTCAAAAGCTAACACATCATTCACTTCTTCGAGCAGTCATATGATGTCCAGTGGGGTGTTGCAATCTCCGTGTATTCTCGTCAATTATATCTCAGCCAAAAAACATCGGAGATGCAAAAGGGGCGGCCTCGCATTATTTTTGCCTAACGTCGAGGTGAAATCAAAAAATGCGCCTCGCTTTTCTGATTTATATAAAAGCGAGGAAATATTTTCACTTAAATAAAACCCCTACAGAATTTTATTTGTTTCATATATCCTCGCTTTTATATAAATCAGAAAAGCGAGGCGCATTTTTTTGATTTCACCTCGACGCTAGGCAAAAATAATGCGAGGCGCCCCTTTTTGCATCTCCGATGTTTTTGGCTGAGATTTCACTTCTTTTTGTTAAATATTACATGAAAATATTATTTATTAATTTTTGTTTATTAAATATTAAGTTATCCCATGAATAGATCTTTTAATATGCATTCCAAACAGTAAAAATTAAATACATCGTTTGGTATCCATTCGAAACGATAAACATAGGATTTTACCAAATTTTATAAAATTTTAGGTTTTTTATTTTTGTTATGTTGGTAGATTGTAAATACTTCGTTTGGTATTCATTCGAAACGATAAACATAGGATTTCACCAAATTTTATAAAATTTTAGGTTTTTTATTTTTGTTATGTTGGTAGAATGTAAATACATCGTTTGGTATCCATTCGAAACGATAAACATAGGATTTCACCAAATTTTATAAAATTTTACTTTTTTTATTTTTGTTATGTTGGTAGAATGTAAATACATCGTTTGGTATCCATTCGAAACGATAAAAATAGGATTTCACCAAATTTTATAAAATTTTACTTTTTTTTATTTTTGTTATGTTGGTAGAATGTAAATACATCGTTTGGTATCCATTCGAAACGATAAACATAGGATTTTACCAAATTTTATAAAATTTTAGGTTTTTTATTTTTGTTATGTTGGTAGAATGTAAATACATCGTTTGGTATCCATTCGAAACGATAAACATAGGATTTCACCAAATTTTATAAAGTTTTAGGTTTTTTATTTTTGTTATGTTGGTAGATTGTAAATACTTCGTTTGGTATTCATTCGAAACGATAAACA
>JAKCPI010006586.1:0-16241 GCA_023213315.1 Euborellia annulipes | reverse complement strand
AGGATTAGCGATCCGGTCCGACGATTTTGAAAAAGAATCACTGTTCCGATCCGCAAATCCGGTCCGATCCAGTTTCTAATAAAATTGCCGAATTTAAATCTAGTTCTTCGGACGAATTTACACATTTTTAGGCGTTTGGATGAATGATATTTATAAATAGACATTATTCTTAAGCAATCATTAAAAAGTAAAAAAAAAGTTTTAAAGGATTGGAAAATTTGAAAAAAAGATCGCAAAAATCCAGGATTGCTATTCCTTTGAAAAGGATTAGAGATCCAAAGAGCAAAAAAGGATTTCGATCCTAATTTTTAAATCCACCTCCATGGGCGTAACTAGAGAATTTGGCTGGGGGGGGGGCATGGGTCCCACTATCCTCCGGAAAGCCTCCTGGAAAGCCCCATATTTTCTCAATTTTTCCTGGGGCAGGGAGCTTTCTGGGGGGGGGGGGGGCACCATCCTTCTAGGGGAGGGCGGGTCCCACCGGCACCCCCTAGTTACGTCCATGTCCACCTCCCTTTGGATCGTGATTCAGATCAAAGATCCTTCAAAAAAAAAAAAAAAAACGAATTTTGATCTTGATTCGAAAATCCTCGATCCGTATCTTTGGATTTAAATTCAAAACGATAAAACGATTTCTATTCTGTTCATCCCTGATAGCAAAGTAATTTAATAGTCGTATAAACAATTCATTTATTACACACATCAGATGTTTTCATAAAAGGCTTATCTGTATAATAAATTAAAGGTTTTATATTTAATTATAAAATGTATAAATTATTATTAATTTTTTTTTTTTTCTTTTAAAAACATTCACACTTTTTTCTCATTCACACTCACATTCACACAGTCTTTTCGGCAACTTAGGCCATTTAAGACTTTAGACGATACCCGTTATTGATTAATGTACATATTGGGGGTCCAGGCAATTATTTTTATATATAGATACATTTCTTGTCCCCATACTTTACTCTACTGTAGCTAAAGATCACAGATGCCTCTGAGCCGTTGATATTTGCATATACAACAAACCTAATAATAGACTTTCTTCTTTTCTAACACTAAAATTACGCAATAATTAGAAAAATTTTCTCCTGCTCACTTAAATTGAATACAATAATTTATCTTTCTCATTCGTTTCCTTCAGATTCTGATCAATTAACTTTCATTTCGTTTTTTTTTTAGCCCTTGGTTCCAAGATCAACAAAATGATCTAGTTAATCCGATTTCACTAACCAATTGCATCGCATTTCGTAAAGTTGTTGTTGTTGTCCTATACTTATATATCGACAGCCTACATCTATTTTTATTCATTCTATTTCGAAATGAACGTGTTATTTTTTTTTACCTCTATTCAAATTAATTTTAAATTTACTATTTGTGCCTACAGGCAGATTGTTATTGTTGTTGTTGTTTTTGAGTGTGTATTTTTTTGTCTCTATTTTTATGAATGTAATCTTTACACCTCAAGGGGTAACGACCTGTTTTTTTTTTAAGAAACTAAATTAGCTATTGGCCCACCTTAAACGCATATAATTTTTATATCTTAATAAGATATTCCATAGACGATGGGTGGATCCTGGAAAGTTTATATACTACTTTAATAATCAGGGCAGCCTCTCGACCAAATAAACAAAAAATCCTTAATTATATAGCTATATTTCGTATAGGCCTACCCATTGACCACTTTTTAAATTTACCTTTTTTTCAGTAGGCCTACATATTCAAGGATACCAACGTATAGATTTTTATATCCGACTTCTGGCAGTAGTAATTTTTCAACAAGCAATTAAGCTTAATTTATTTTCTAAATCATCTCTTTGTATTTATTTTATGTGACTGTGTAGCAAGGGCGGATCCAGAGGTGTTTCTCGGGGGGTAATTTGGAGTGACTCGTCGCACAGCACACTATTTTTTTCTTAATTTCGGTAATTTAAAGGCGCATTCTGTACTTGTTTGCCAGAATATAGATACAAATCAAATTTTTAAGTATTAATTTTTAAAATTTTACGTGAAAAATAAATTTTTTTTGCAAAAAAAAGGTATTTTTTCAATCTCGGGGGGGGGTAATTACCCCTTTACCCCCCCTTGTATCCGCCCTTGCTGTGTAGATAAATCTTAAGGAGAGAAGACTCAGCAGTCAAGAATTAAATTATTTAATTTTTTAACTTTCTGTAGTTTCAGGATACTATTTAAACTTTCTTCTGTACTTCTCTTGTTGAAACATTATCATAGTGAAGTAATACTATCAATCAAATTTGAATGATATAAATAAAACTCAAGCAGATCTATTCTATAAAAAGAGACGTTAAAATTTAAAATAAACAAATGGGTGTTATAAAGTAATGTTAAAACAATCAGCGTTTTTTATATCTTAAAAAATGCTATTCTCTAAACAAAGTTTTAACAGCGACGTTAACAGGTTGCTTTTTATTTCAATGCTATCAAAATCATAACCTTACTTTTTAGGTTAAGGACGCCATTTTTATTTTAAACACGACGTTAAAATATTAAGGGCTCCACTCCCCCTAGACATGGCATTAAATTTTAACACTATTTACTAAATGTTAACGTTTTGACTTTAATGTTTTTGTTTACAGAATAGCTATTTGAGGCAAGGAAGTGATTTTGAATAGCATTTTTCAACGCTGGTTGTTTTTACATTACTTTTTAACACCCATTTGTTTATTTTAAATTTTAACTGTTCTGTTTTTAGAGAAAGTTTTAATTTGATTTCCCTGGCTGCTAAATCTCCTTTCCTTATGAAGTTTATTAATTGAAAAGAAGGACTTATATAATCCGATAATCCGCAGCCCTTTAAGAACTTCTTTGGCTTTTTTATTTCTTTAATCAGTAGACCCCGTCTTTTCACTTATTTGGAAAATGTATGGAACTTTTAGTATACTCCACGGATGTGTTAAGGTTGAAAATGGTGCGTCACATCCGGGCGATGAATTTGAGTTTAAGGAACTAATAAATATTTCAATGCGCATTCTCATTTTAATGAAAAAAAGGTGGATATACTGTATGTCACTAGATCAAAAAGGCGTCATACTTCTATTATTATATTTATTATTTTTTTAATTAAATTGATTTACTCCGATTATAACGGAGACATGTATGAATATATAAACAACAATTTACTTAAGATTTAAACTTTCGACCGTTGGTTCTCGTTGAAACATTTTGTAAATTAAAATTAAATATACAAATTAAACACTAGGTTATTTGTTTCAAAGGTTTTATTAATTAAAAATTAACACTTAATACGTATTTCGACAATTTCTTGTCATCATCAGAAGTGATTAGAATGTAATCACTTCTGATGATGACAAGAAATTGTCGAAATAGGTATTAAGTGTTAATTTTTAATTAATAAAACCTTTGAAACCAATAACCTAGTGTTTAATTTGTATATTTAATTTTAATTAACAATTTACTTGTTTAAATATTTATATCGTAATTGAAAGACGTTCTATACCCGGATGTGTGAATTAATACATTTTTCCTTCAAATCTCATGTAATCTTAAATTTAAACTAAAGAATTTTTCTCGTCTGTTGATTATAGTCAAAATTAGTGTTAAACCTAATGTAGGCTCACGCGAACGTCGCCGTTATTATTATTATTTTTTTTATTAATTAATCAACTCGGTCTCTCATCATGATTATTTACTACTCTAAGGTCACTTACTAGTCAATAAGAACAATTTTTTTTTTAATGAAAAAAACACTTTTTTTGTTGTCCAGGCATTCTTATTTAAGCCATTTGGTATCAATCATCGGACTGCCTGGGATCCTAACCCGCGACCCTTGGCACAGAAGAACAAATTTTAAAATGTATTAATTTTTTTTTTGGCCATTTAGGCCTCGTCTCCATTTATTTAAAATGTTTGGAAACCAAAATGAAGAATTTGGCAGCCAAGTTGCTATTTCCTTTTGAAAAATATTTAATGTAACCCTTTCACAAGACAAGACTTTATTATATTTCTTAATCCAGTTATTTGTTAAATACAGAATATTTGCCTACCAATTTAAAGAATATTCCGAGAACACCGGCCTTAATCCATTCGCACATGTGTAAATATTTTGACCTGTGTGGTCTTTTTCAGTAGAAAAAATATTATTTTATGGAGGCCCGTGCATTCATAAAAATTATTTTTCAGGTATACATACAAAATTCTCGCCTTAAAATAGTTGATATAACCAGGAAAAACAATTTTTGACGGTTTAATTATAAATATTTGTTGATGACCATCTCTTCCTAATTAAATGCACTTCCTTCCGATGACGTCACTGAGCACAAAGCCCTGCAGGTGGGCTCAATTACGCAAGACTGCAACTGCAGGTGGCATATAGATTCTTGCAATTGTCAATTTATTTCACAATCTAATAGTCAGATTTATAACAAAGTTTTGAAATTTCCATATAGGAAGGTCATTTTTCTCTTGTCTAATTGGAACTGGATGAATTGAACCCAGACCCTTTAAATTCTTGTTGTCTCCATTCGAAACTTGTATATATCGGTTCATTAATTTTTTTTTTTTCTTTTTAAGATAAACCCGTCTTTCCTATGACGCGTTAATTCTATTAATTATCTACCATTTAAATCCCGATTTACGAGTCTCGTTCTATCTAATGGTCCCATTTCCCAGTGTTAAGGGCCCGATTTTTGTTTATCTATTATAGACGTTTTATAGATATTGCCTGAACTAAATTTGCCTATTAAATTCGAAACTATCCATTTCGCAATTTTTATCTTTCCTATTTAAATGAAATTGATGATGCTATATCTATTTCTTATTGCTTTTAAACTCGTAATTTTCTATTCTGCGTATCTTTTTTTTACACTCTTATTAATTGTCAAATTATTTATAATTAATTTAATTGCATGTCTTTTTTATCTGATCTTTGAATTTCAAGGTGAAAATGAACATTATTGGTCTCAAGCATGCAAAGAATGTCAAAATAAAAATATTTCTATTTAATGCTAAAAGGGAATAGAGAAGTGAGTTTGTTGCTTTGAGATTGGAATCTCATATGTCCTCTTATCTGATTGGAGGTTTAAAAAAATAAATTATTTATATATTCACATAATAATTTTTAAGTGAAATTTTATTTTACATCTGTCTATTGAGGAATGTGTAATAGATAAAATAGCCTAATTTAACAAAAAATTTACTTATAATTTTGATTATTAATAAATTTTTTTTTTTTTATTTCTAGGGAAATGGACAACTATAAATACTACAAAATACGGAAGGAATAATAATTTGGTGAGCTTGTATTTAATATTTATTAATATTAAATTAGTAATTTAATCATACAGTAAAGACGTTCGATTAACTAAATTTTGCTTCTTATTTCCTTTAATCGTTAATATATTGATTTGTTAGATGACATTATCCTCAATACAAATCAGATGTTTACAAATCGTCTTAATATTTTCTATCCAAAAAGCCGTGAAGTCGCTGTACATCATTTCCTATCTCTAACTCATCTGTCTTTATTTCTAGCTAATGAACTAATCCTTAGTTCTAGTTCCATCCGGTTCCTATTATGGCTGAACGCATACCAATTGAGCAAAACGTTTTCGGACAAAACGTTTTGTCCAAGAGCAAAACAGTTTGCTCAATGTTAACGCAACCCACACCGTTTGAGCAAAACGCTCAATGGCAAAACATTTTGTTCAATGATGTCGAATCATGTCCAATCGAGTTTTGCCTCCTCGGATTTCGTTAACACCTTGAAAAAGCAGTTTTAGGCACGATTAGTCAAAAACGTTTTGTTCGAAAACTTTTTTGCTCAGTTGGTGTGCATTCAGTCTATCCAAACTGAAATAATGTTTTTTTTTTTTTTTTTTTCTTCGACATCTTTGGCCATATCAACTTTAACAATTCTCAAATCATTTAAATACGAAATATATGGGGGTCGGAGCACGTTTATTTATTGAATTTGATATCTAATTTTATTTATGTATGTACTGTATATTAAATGGACCATGTTATACATAAGGGAACTAAGCGACATTATGATCGAAATTGAGATAAGACCGCCATCTTGTAGGGAAAAAGAAGATCTACCTCTTTATTTAAATCACAACATTATTACTTTGTGAACTTTTTTTTTGCACAAGAAAAAAAAAGTCATTGCCATTGGTTTTGTTTACAATTGTGCAAATGAAATGCCCTCTATCTCAAATTTAGGTTAATGGCGCTTGGTTCCTTTGTGCATAACATAGTCCAAATAGTCATTGTTAAGTAAAATTTTAATTGGGGCTAATTTCATCCTTAACACTTGTTCATATCATCAGGGTGTTGGATGTTTATTGATAAACCTATAATAATTATTTTGGATTTGTTGGGTAAATAAATGTATTTCGATTTAAATTTCGAGCCTTATTTATAAAGACTGCCATTTCTTTTTTTTATAATATACTCGTATAATAAAATAAACTATGATATACTTCACTTTAATGGTGAATTTAACCTTTGATTTTGATGGGTCAATTTTCTAAATAAGATGTTTTACTTTCAAAACGTCATATACTTAATAATATAATAGCAATTTTTACTACAAAATATTAACTGGTGTTAATCTTTTTAAATTATCGCATTTTTATATTCACCTAAATGATTTTAATTTAATTAAAACGGTTTAATTTTTTTTTTTTTTTTTTTTACAAGACATTTAGAGAAAATTCCTTATCCGTTATGTTATTTTATTTGTTATATATATTTATATAGCCTCCACTCTATGTATAAATATTGAAACTACTTAATATGTTAATGCGGTGGAGGTATGCAGCCTCTTATCTCTCAATTCCATTCGAATGATATTGGAATATAAATTTGATAGAACGGGTCTCCATTTCTATTTCATTGCATCTTAATAGTTAGTTCTTAAAACATGGAAAACTACAATAAACAATCCCAATCTTCTATCATGGGTTGATTTTTCCAATTTATTTTTTCTTAATTAACTGGATTTTATTTATTGAATAGTTTTAATTTAAAATAATCATTTGAATGCTTTCTAAATGTTATTCTACCCTCGTTAAAAAAATTATAATATATGTTTTTTTTGTTAAATGCTTTTAAAATTATCCTGGTCCTGACTTTTATTATAATTATTTAAAGTTTAATTAATTTCTAAAAGGTGATAGGGGACTTTTTTTTAATAGATACTTTCACTACTAGGAGGAATTACTAAGAAAACCCTCTGCTCTCATTTCCTTTTATCAAATTTTAGTCATCTTTTCAAAAATCTCACGCTAAGGTCATAATATTCAAGTCAAATAATCTCTGTCCTCAACCGATAATTTTCCTTGACTTGGATCGACCTAAGGAAGAGGGTAATGTCTGTCTCCTTTCCTTTCCTCTCCTCTCTGAGCTTCTGCGAGTCCATTTTGAGTGACATATAAAATTTCTTGCCTATGCGCACTTTTTACTTCATGTCATTTTATTTCAAGTCTTAAAAAAAATATATTAGAAAAGAAGTTTGTGAAGATATTAAAACAAAAAATATCCATTTTAAACTTAAGGTCGTATTTCAATAAATTTTACTTACCACTGATATATATAAATAAACAGGGCCGGATTTAAGAGTATGCCATCTATAGGCTAAACTCCATTTGAGGCCCCCCTCTATAGAGCATATTTGCTTAATACATTTGTTATATACAACAAAAGGGTAATAAAGTTCATTGGTGTTTTCATGTTTTTTCTTTTTCTTAAATTCGTACGGGAAATATTATTAACGTCTGAAATACTTCATTACCTGAATTTGTTGCCCCTCTAGGCTGCAGCCTTTTTACCCTATTTAGAAATACAGCCATATTGCATCTCCACCTGCAACTACACGCCAAGTAAACCTCCTGCTTCTGGTATCCATTAATTAGGTGGACATTTTCCCGAGTAAAAATGATTAAAAATGATCGAGGGATACCCACGCCCGCAGCAGGTCTGCATAGTGAACCTTGAGGGACACACATACGCCCACACCAGGGACACACTAAGTTGATCGAAAGTGACCAGAAAAAAAAATGTGTGTCCCTGGTGAGGGCGTGTGTATCCCTGTGTGCCCTGGTGTGGACGAGTATATCCCTGTGTGTCCCTCAAGGTTCACTATGCAGACCTGCTGCGGCGCGTGTATTCCTCGATCATTTTTAATCATTTTTACTCGGGTTAGGCAACCAAACAAAAACTATTATTTTGGGGAGGAGATTAACCACGGATGTTTGAGAATCAAAAAATGCTTTCAAAATGTCTAGTTTTACTTTCATTTTCAAAGTTCAGTCAGAGTTTTCCAACAAGAGAAATCTGTCTTAGATGATGGTCACCTCAAAACTCGTTTCTCTTCATTATAATGATTTTAAAACAATGTATTCTATCATATTTATATAATTACTCAGTTTTTACCCCTACGCTGGACGATAGGCCATCAAAATGTCACACCAACATTTAAGCTTCCCGTCTTTGACTCATAGGCTACTATCAACTCGTTTGGAAAATATCTTTTTATCTAATTCCAGTATTAAATGCTCTTTTTACTTTCTCTTACCTATGTATATATGTAATATATATATAGTGAGAAAGTATTGGATTCATGTCAAAAATTCGATGTCGAGATTTTGATGGATCTTTACGTTTTGAGGTCCCCTGAATCCAAAAAAGTGATTTTCGCGACATGGACTGTCTGTGTGTGTGTGTGTCTGTGTGTCTGTGTGTGTGTGTGTGTTCAATTTTAAGCATGAAGGAATTGAGCTAGGAGGTTGAAATTTTATATTTAAGTTAGGCAGCCCCCGGGACCGGAAAAAATAAGCTTTTAATCAAAATCGGCCAAAGAGTACTAGTACTTTACTGATGTACTTTTTCAGTTTTTTTTCGATTTTCTCAAAATTCGCTCTAACGATTTTGATTAAAATTCAAAAATCAATTATTTTTTAGATGCTCTTTCAAATGTATATTCTCGTTTTGCCTTCAAAATTGTTTGAAGCACACTTTACTCTTGTGCTTCATAGAAAAGATAGGAGAAATGGTTGCCATGGTAACAAAATATAAATAGTTTCCATGTTTATAAATTTGACATCTTAAATTCTAATATATTGGCGGAAACTAAATATATGTCGACACAAAAAATCTGGTGTGACAAGCACAGTACACAACTTTCGATTACCGAAGGTAAGAGAAAGTTGTGTGCTGTGCGACAGTCACACCAGATTTTTTTCTTTCTGGATTTTTTTTCTTTAATAATATCGATGATCTCACAAGCAAGTTTTCCTATCCGCTATACAACCTTGCTTGATCTTGCTTGACCGTTGCGACCAACTAAGACAAGGACGTCGACTATAATTAATTTCACACTTTTAATAGGCTATTCTAATAGAAATGAAAATTTTTTTGTTATTCTTTCTTTCATTTATGTATTTATGTACTGGTATGTTTGAAAAAACAAAAAATTAAATAGATAAGAGAATAATGGCTTATAACCAGCTTATCTATCCAAGTGTAAACAATGCTTTCATCTTTACTCATTGTCCTAATCCATTAAAACATGAGCTCAGCAATTCAAACTATATATGAATAGGGGATGATGCTGAGGCGGGTTCCCGTTTCCTTCCTCATGAGGAGACATCTCAATTAGAGTCTGATAATTTATTGCCATGCGTTGGATTTGAAATCGAGTTGTCTTCAACTAAGCTTAACTGCTTTAATCCCTCGGCTAATCGCCTCCTCAAATTTAGAATAATATTGTAGATTTTAGGATATTTTGAAATCATTAGCCAAAAAACAGATAGCTCGAGAATTTTAGAAATGTTAATGTTGGCATTAAATACTACTTAAAATATATTATACTTATTAGAGAAACAGTACGTTAATAACTTACACCCGTTATGGTCGATTTCTTCATTCATGATTAAGTAGCTGACCCTAGATTAAGTGACAACCTTGAAGATACAGAAATTAAAAACACTAGGTCATAAATTTCAATGATTTAATAAAAATTAACTTTTTAATACTTGATAAGTATTTCGACACCCTTGAGTTATCTTCATTACTAGGCTAGAGCCAGCTACTTGACCATAAATGAAGAGACTGTCCCTTAATTCCTTTAGAAAAATTCTGAGTACTTTGTAGAGTCTCTAACAGATCTAGTTTCTCCAGGAATCTGTTTTCCTAATATTAATAAGCATAATATATTCTAAGTAGCCGGCCGGAAAAAAATTTGACCAAAAAATGTGAAAAAAAAAAAAAAAAACAGAATAATTGAATACCAGTTAGATTAAAGAAGTGGGCGGAGCTTGAGACAAAAGTGCAAAGAGACACACCCACTCACTAACCTAATAAATTCTATACTTTGTTACTACACTTTATAGACTTCATAACTCTTATTATGAAATTAATTATAAATAATTTATTTTTCATAAATTATTAAATTACTCAGTTTATTACTATGAATTCGCTGGTTGACGAATGTTCTAGTCAAACTATAAGCTTACTACTAAAATATTAATTTGAAGGAATCTTGATGAGGCTTACTCGATTTTTGAAGATGTTTGTGCAGTTGAGAATAATTAATGAAAATATTGTAAAAGATTTTTATTGGCAAGCCGACTGATATTTCAATTGATCAGTTTCGGTCATACATTTGATCATCATCAGGCCTGCGAAAAGATTTTTTCGTATATATGTATAAAAGTGTGAAGAACAATATTGACGAGTAATATAAAAATCAATTACTCATCTAATACAATATTTCTCTTCAAACTTGTATTGTACCAACACAGAGAAATGGTCCATAGAAAAGGTCACTTAAACAAAAATTCTAGGAAATATTTAAAATAATTTATTTAAAAGAGAAAATGATAAGAATATACTAATTATCAGAAAATGATATTTTTTAATCAAATTGGCAAGAAAACCAAAGTCTAAACTAATTTCCTAAAAAAGTGAGAGTGAGTTAGTATTTAAGTAATTCAAAATTTGTTATTTGGCATGAATTTTCGGGTGATATGAGCAAGTCAATAATTAACAAGTCAAAGTGCAGAGATGTTGAAAAATTGGTTGCTACTAGAAGTCAGGGCAGAAGGACAAATGACGAGGCTGACGTCAGGCGGTGTGAAAATTTACTATAAAATGCAAGGGACGGAAGACTCGTGAGCTCCAATCATACAAAAGCCCCATTCATACCAAGCGCTCAACAATTAACACATTAAATAATAAAAATAATAATTAAAACAAACAAATTTATTAAAAATAATCAAATTCATATAAAAACAAAATAAAACAAATAATATTGAAAATAAACGAAGAAAGAAGAAACGAAGAAAAAGGAAGAAAGAAGAAAAATACAATAATAAAAAAAATCAAACAATTAAATATAAACATCAATCAAAATCAACAATCAAACGAATCTGCGAGTTGACGTCCTACACCGAGTCTGACATCCTATATGATCGACATTTCGGTCTTCAAGGAAGCTGCCTTCGTCGAGCTGAACAACCACATAGCCTGCCGAAGACATCGACCCAGACTCAACCAAATCATCATACATCTCTATACAGATAAGCTCAACTCACTAGAATTTTCTTGCCAAATAATAATATCATTAAAAAGAATTTAAATGAACTAAAAACTTTTAAAGAAATAATAATTAAATTTAACTTAGCAAATAATAATAATTTAAAACGGACCTAGCAATAATAATTTAATAATTTAAATAAAAATAATTTCAAAGACATTTCGGTCAGCAAAAAGGGAATTCTTCAGGCCAAGTGTTCAATAATAATTAATTATAATACACGGTTTGAGGAATTCCATAAATTCGATTAACTTCATTTTTTTATTTTAAATATTCAAAATTTAAACCGAGGTCATTGAGATTATTTTATCTAAACAAGAGAAACAAATTATATTAATATTAATGCAATTTAAATAATAAGATTAATAAAAAGACACACATTATTTTTAGAAACTAAATTGAAAGTTAATCTCGATTCGTTATATTTTTTTTCTATAAATAAATTGATCATTATAATTAAAATTTAAACTTTTATTGACGTAATCAAAACCCAGAGTGCAACAACATTATATTTCAGATAATAGTCAATAATTAATACCATTACACAGGCAACAGGGATTAGGACGATCTGAAGGCCATAACTATATTATCCTAATCCTATTCAGAGACTAAAATCTTTGAATAACTTTTCTCTAAAATAAATTTTTTAAATAAACTTCAAATCATTTTTAAATAGGGAAAAGTCTGTATCAGATCAAATGGAGGTCCCACCACCGAGATTATTTCAATTATAATTGCAAAAAAACAAAAACTTTAAAAAATTTGAATTAAAATTTATTAAAATTTAAATAATTTTTTTTTCTTTCGAAATTTTTCAAAATTTATTAAAATAGAATCCACTTTAGATTTTTTTTTTAGAATTTTTTTTATAAATTAAAATTACAAAAATTTTTTTACTTTTGCAAATAAATAAACTATCTGAATATGACTGGGTTTTGTGGTATAAATGACCGAAAGATGAAAATAGATTTGGAGATTATAAATAACCAAAGACCACCAGAAATTTTTTTATGGTTATTAAGTAAACTAATAACAAGATGTTTAACCCGATAGAATGGAGTAAGAATAGGGCTGGCAAATTGGCCAAATATGCTCCTCTAGCCAACTCTCTAGCTATTCCTATTAGGCCTCCGACAATCCGAAAATATTTTCTTTGTATATCAACATTCCCCATATATCGTGGCAATTCAGATGTCGAGGTGCACCCAGTTGACGTTTGGAAGAATTTTGAACGGGTGTACCAGGACTTTTATCTCCCTGAAAAAATCAAAGTAGATGGTTTCCAACACATACTATCCCATGATGCCCTGGAATGGTTCCAAAATGAGTGTGGCGATGTCTCCACTCTAAAAGAACTTAAGGAAAAATTCTTTAACACCTTTTGGAATGAGGAAGAAGAACAACAAGAACAACAAAAAAGGAGAGAAGAGGAAGAACATAGACAGAAACAAGAGAAATGGGACGAACAACAACGGATAAGCGCAGAAGAAGATTATCGACGGCAACAAGAACGATTGAAAGAACAACAAAAGAAGAGAGAAGAGGAAGATCGACAAAGACAAGAGAGATGGATTGAACAACAAAGGAAACGGGATGAACAAACACAACAACTGATGCAAAATTTGGAAAAATGGTATAAAAATAATGAAGAAAGAAAAACAAAGCAAGAAGTGGTCCAGGTAGAGGAAAAACAACCGGTGCCACAAATGGTACAGATTGTCACCCCACCTGAATCTGCAAAACCAACACCAACTGAAGAACCTATTTTTACTACGTTCTCTCCACAAAACCATAAAATCCAAGATGAAGAGATCCCACCTGAACCTTACGTCTGTCAAGTCGAAGAACCTCTCACCACCGTCGATCAGGATCCCTCGCAAATTGAACAAAATTCAACTGATTGTTCAAGTGAAGAATTTGCTGTCGAGAAGAGAGATGACACCATTTCAAACAAAATAAATAAAAAACCAACTCCTCAGATATTTTCTTCCAACTATGAATACTCTCAATTACCACCTTTTCGCTCATTGATATTTAAATGGATTGTTTTTCGACCAATGGATAAATGTCGTGACGAATTTAAGACCAAGTTACGACACCCATACCAATTTAGTCACAAATTACACCTAACTAGACCAACCACCCGAATTCGTCCTCAAATAAAAACATCATACCGGCCGTGGGTAGAAGAAGTGTCCCTAGAGAACACCGGAAGACCACCGGATAATAATTGTGAAGAAAAATATTAGTTGAGAACAGTATTAAACCAAAAGGGAGGCTACGCCCTTACTTTGTTCTCTTGTAAGCATTGCTGACCATCTAGCACAAAACAGGAAGAAATCTCCGATTGTTAATCGTCGAGAAAAATCTTCCATAAATCTATTTTCCATCTTTTGACATCTTTAAGTATAAACAAAATCCTCAGTTAATATGTTATGTCCTGTAATGGTGTCGATTAGTGATTATTATCTGAAATCACATTGGGTCAAAATTATAAAAAAAAAAAATTATCGGGCTTAGAGAGGAAAAATAGATTAAATTTCAAGGTCGAGAAATGTGTTTTTTTGTTAATTTGTATATAAAAAAAAAAAAAGTAAATTAGAAATGTTTTTTTGTTTTTTTATTAAAATGTAAAATCAAAAAAAAAAAGTCAAAAAAAAAAAAAACAAAAAAAAAATTTAGCTATAAGTAATTTATTTAATATTTTCAATTTATATAATCTTATTTATTTATTTAATTTATTCAATTTTTTTTAAGTCTTCTAATTTATTTAATCTTTTTTTTTAATTTATTTAATCCTATTTAATTTATTTAATCCTATTTAATTTATTTAATTTATTTATTTTTATTTGTCTGTGATATTTTGTTTATTTATTTTGATTTGTCTGTGATAGAAAATTTATTTATTTAGAGTGTCTGTGATATAAAATTAAAAAAAAAAAAAAATTTATTAAATAAAAAAAATTATAGGTGATAAAAATTATTTATTTTTTGTGCAATACAATTTCGATTTAGATGTAAGTAATTTATTTGAATTTATTTATTTATTTATTTAGTTATAAGAAATTATTTATATAATATTTATTTATTTATACAAAACTCTGATAAATCAAAAATGTAAAAAAAATTGTAAATTTTTTAAATTTTTGATTTGGGGGCTCTGTACCAACACAGAGAAATGGTCCATAGAAAAGGTCACTTAAACAAAAATTCTAGGAAATATTTAAAATAATTTATTTAAAAGAGAAAATGATAAGAATATACTAATTATCAGAAAATGATATTTTTTAATCAAATTGGCAAGAAAATCAAAGTCTAAACTAATTTCCTAAAAAAGTGAGAGTGAGTTAGTATTTAAGTAATTCAAAATTTGTTATTTGGCATGAATTTTCGGGTGATATGAGCAAGTCAATAATTAACAAGTCAAAGTGCAGAGATGTTGAAAAATTGGTTGCTACTAGAAGTCAGGGCAGAAGGACAAATGACGAGGCTGACGTCAGGCGGTGTGAAAATTTACTATAAAATGCAAGGGACGGAAGACTCGTGAGCTCCAATTCATACAAAAGCCCCATTCATACCAAGCGCTCAACAATTAACACTTTAAATAATAAAAATAATAATTAAAACAAACAAATTTATTAAAAATAATCAAATTCATATAAAAACAAAATAAAACAAATAATATTGAAAATAAACGAAGAAAGAAGAAACGAAGAAAAAGGAAGAAAGAAGAAAAATACAATAATAAAAAAAATCAAACAATTAAATATAAACATCAATCAAAATCAACAATCAAACGAATCTGCGAGTTGACGTCCTACACCGAGTCTGACATCCTATATGATCGACATTTCGGTCTTCAAGGAAGCTGCCTTCGTCGAGCTGAACAACCACATAGCCTGCCGAAGACATCGACCCAGACTCAACCAAATCATCATACATCTCTATACAGATAAGCTCAACTCACTAGAATTTTCTTGCCAAATAATAATATCATTAAAAAGAATTTAAATGAACTAAAAACTTTTAAAGAAATAATAATTAAATTTAACTTAGCAAATAATAATAATTTAAAACGGACCTAGCAATAATAATTTAATAATTTAAATAAAAATAATTTCAAAGACATTTCGGTAGCAAAAAGGGAATTCTTCAGGCCAAGTGTTCAATAATAATTAATTATAATACACGGTTTGAGGAATTCCATAAATTCGATTAACTTCATTTTTTTATTTTTAAATATTCAAAATTTAAACCGAGGTCATTGAGATTATTTTATCTAAACAAGAGAAACAAATTATATTAATATTAATGCAATTTAAATAATAAGATTAATAAAAAGACACACATTATTTTTAGAAACTAAATTGAAAGTTAATCTCGATTCGTTATATTTTTTTTCCATAAATAAATTGATCATTATAATTAAAATTTAAACTTTTATTGACGTAATCAAAACCCAGAGTGCAACAACATTATATTTCAGATAATAGTCAATAATTAATACCATTACACAGGCAACAGGGATTAGGACGATCTGAAGGCCGTAACTATATTATCCTAATTCTATTCAGAGACTAAAATCTTTGAATAACTTTTCTCTAAAATAAATTTTTTAAATAAACATCAAATCATTTTTAAATAGGGAAAAGTCTGTATCAGA
>JAKCPI010006585.1:0-31056 GCA_023213315.1 Euborellia annulipes | reverse complement strand
GAGGCCCCGGGGCCCCTGGGGATTCAGGATATACGGTATGTTAAAAATATTTTTGTGTATGGAGGAGAGGAATAGTTAAAGATTGACCACCCCCCAAAAAAAAAAAAGAATTCAATATAAGGCCCCCTCTTCTAAGTGCCGCCCCAGGCTCCCAACTGCCTCGGTACGCCCTGCATAGACCGAGAAAAGAAAAAAGAGAATTTCGGGAAAATAGCAAAAATCTAAAAAGTATATCAGTAAAGTAGTAGTACCGTACCCGAATTTCCAAAAGACGAGACCTAGCGCAATCTCGTATTTGAACAGTAAATAGTATATATTTAAAATTAAAAAAAAAAAAAATTATTAGAGCCGTTTTCGAGAACTCATGTGCTTACAAACAAACGTACATTGCTCGTTTAATAGTGTAAGATTTACAGTAGACTTTGTTGGGACTATTTACTGTATAAAAAATTTTAACCGACTTGATACTTTTTTCAATACCATCGTCTATATTATATTTATTTATTCACATGCGTTCGCCATAAATATTTTTAATCCGATTTTATTTTTTTTGTGTATAAAATATAAAATATTCATCAAATATAATCTAAAAGAGAGAAAAAAAATAAATGAATATATGTTCCATTAATTCTGTTGAAATATAATAAAGAAAATCAAATGCAAAAATACAAGATGACTCGTAAAGTACTTTTTATTCAAAACGGGTTAAATGACCTGAGGGTAGACATTTTTTCATGGACAACTTTCTCTAACCCTATATATGAAATATATAGGTCTATAGAAAGAAAGTATGGGCGATCATGTCAAAAATTAGATGTCGAGATTTTAGGTATTTCCTATACCTAGGGTAACTTCTCGTGTTTATTTTTTTTTACCCTTTTCGGCTACAGAGGCCATTTAGGGATTATTTCTTTATTTAAATACTTTTTAAATACAAGTACCGGAGGCGTTCCACACGCTGATTGTCGGGGTCACCAATCCCGAGCTTTCGCTGCGCTTGGCATCGTTTAACCGCAACGGTTGTGGTGACTGTTGATCTTCTCAGTTGCCAGGTGTTTATTCATTTCTTATAATTCATAATTGACTATATTTGTAGACAAAAACCTATCCTACTGTCTGAATTCTTATTACACCAGAGAAGCGAAACTTCTTCCCAAAATTCACATCCAAAGCGGTTTGGTCTCTTTTTTTTGGCTCAACTTTAACTTCAAAAGAGAGAAAGAGAAAGATGCCATAAAAAAATTAAAAAATTAAATTCCGCGCTATACTATATAAAAGGCAGTCATCCGGCTTCAAAGCAAGAAAATTCTATAACGAAAGAAAAAAAAACCGCATTAAAATCCAATAGTTTTTGAGAACATTCGGATTAAGCAAGGCCAAGAACTGATGAACCTTGGATAGGTGACCCGCTTAGTTTTGAACTGTCACCCGCATTAAAATTCAATAGTTTTTGAGAACATTCGGATTAAGCAAGGCCAAGAACTGATGAACCTTGGATAGGTGACCCGCTTAGTTTTGAACTGTCACCTGCCAGAAGACATAATATCTTCTATGTAAATAACGCCTTCGCCGGCGGGCATTACGGAGAGTATATTTTATTTCCAAAAAGACAATTAGTAAAAAAAAAAACTCATCTCATGAAATAAAATAATCAATAATCAATCAAAAAGATTAATTAAAATTTACAGTTTTTATATTAAAATATTTTTTTATTAGTTTTTTTATTAATATGTTGAATATATAAAAAAAAAGAAAGGATTTTATTACTTTTTTTATTTTTGTTTTTTGCTCTCTTTAATTGTTTCTCAGAAAAATGACTTTTTATTTTATTATTTTTTTCTCTTTTTGTTTCTGAGAAAAAATGACGTCGCCTCATATTGTTTGAAATCATGTTTTTTCAGACGCTGGACAGAAAGTAGCATCTTTAAGTGACTATCTCCATCTCACTCGCACTCATTATCTTCTTTCTCTTTCTACCCGGTGAATAAATCATATTCATCCAAAGCAGTAGAGATCGTTCTGAATGAATCTCGTTCATTTCAAATGAACGAGAATCAGATTCTCTTAGAGCGCAAGATATGAATTTTTGCAGACCCATCAACGAAACTTGTTCTTTTTTTTTATATATATATGGTGTGACTAAACGCACACAACACAACAACTTTCTTTTATTTTTTTGAGATATTGATGTGTTTTTTTCGAATGAATCGAATATGCAAAGAATTAATAAGGTTTTCAAAAATGATTTATTACGAATTAAAAAAAAAAAAAAAAATATTTATTTATTACTCAATCCAACACTCTCAATTGTTCATAAGGATTTTTGTTTAGTTCGTAATATCGATAGAATAAATTAGTATATAAAATATTCTATCAAGTAAAATCAAATTATTTAAAAATTTGTCAAAATTCCCTAAACATAGGATTACCAAAATTTATATTCCACAAATCCTTTCTCTCGTTATAGTGACAGATGAAATAAAAGAAGTATTAAAAAAATTTTAATATTCCACATATGATATATCATTTTTCATTACTTTTTATGCAGATTAATAACACTAGTCGACAAGGTTTTTTTCACAAGAAATCTGATTAGTGAATCTAGAGCATTTTTTCATTCTGAATTCAGATATGTAGTTAGAATTTTTCCATCAGGCACAGGGGCGCCGGAACGAATTTGAATCAGGGGGGGCAAAAAATTTTTTAGAAAATTAAAATAATTTAATATGTTTAAATAGTATAAAACAAAGACAAATCTACCATGGGCGTACCCAGCGAGGGGCAGGGGGCAGCTGCCCCCCCTAGAAGCAACAAAAAAAAAATTAAATCTAAATATTTTTCGAGATCTATTATTTGAAAAAGATAATAGTATTCAAAATACCTCGATTCGGACTTTAACTGAGTCATAGATATATTTAACAAGACATGTGAGTGTTTTGGCCTCATCAATAAAGAACACTCACATGTCTTGTTAAAAAATTAAATGTTTATAAAGTGATGAAACGAACAAATTGGGCGGATGGCGACGGGGAATGATTCTTTTGTTAGGACTCGAGGGTTTTTAGGCCTTTTAATTCGAAGGCTTTACCTCTCTATATAAAAAATAGCTATGCCACAATCTGGACGACCATGATCTGACCATGCCCCCCCCTAGATTTGATCCTGGGTACGCCCATGAAATCTACTATAAAACTTTAAAAATTTTTAAATAAAATCACAATTTTAATAAAATTAAAATTTTAAAAAATTTGGTAGTGATTTTTCAAAAAATTTTTGGAAAAAATTTGGAAAAAAATGAATTTTCTTACTCTTTTAATTTAGAAGATTTTATTTTTCAAAAGTAAAAATATATCATTTTTAATAATAAATGAAATAAAAGAAGAAATTTTGCCCCCCTCTGCCCCCCCCTGTAGGATGCCAGGGGGGCATGTACCCTCCCCCCCCAGTTCCGGCGCCTATGGGCACAGTTTTAGAGATATAGAGCAAATAGTTTTAGTCGAAAATGGGCTCTAAAACGGCTTTTATTTAAAATGTTCAAATTATTTTTAACGCGAGACCCCGTCAAATTATGCAGCTAGTTAGAATACATTATAAATTTTAGTTTCATCCCAATCGGAGGTCATTTAGACGTGCCGCAAACGGCTTAAAGTTTTAAAAATCGAATTTTCTAAGATTTTTTTGCTTTGGTCACCCCCTAATACAATTTTAGAGATCCCTGAATGAAAAACATATATGTACGATATTCTATAGTTTTTGGCTTTCTTAAAAAGCATTCATTCGTAAAAATCTGTTAATTATTAACGAAATTATTAATAAAAACGTGAGCAAAGAAAAAACACAAGTACACTCGCTGGTCGAAAAAAATGGACTTCAATTGAATTAAAAAGCGAACCCTGTCCACGAGAAGCTAATGTATCCTCTCTGAGCATCAGGTCAAGGGCCCTAACTTTATTATATATTATTAAAAAAAATATTTTTTGAATCTCATATCTTTCTTTATACTTCTAAAAGAACAAGAGGTCCATTTTTTTTCGTCCAGTGAATGTACTTGTGTTTTTTCTTTGCTCACGTTTTTATTAATAATTTCGTTAATAATTAACAGATTTTTACGAATGAATGCTTTTTAGAAAGCCAAAGAACTATAGAATATCGTACATATATGTTTTTTTCATTCAGGGATCCCTAAAATTGTATTAGGGGTGACCAAAGCAAAAAATCTTGAAAATTTCGATTTTTTAAAACTTTAAGCCGTTTGCTGCACGTCTAAATGACCTCCGATTGGGATGAAACTTAAAATTTATATGTATTCTAACTATCTGCATAATTTGACGGTGTCCCGTTAAAAATAATTTTGAACATTCTAAATAAAGCCGTTTTAGAGCCCATTTTTGACTCTAATCTATTATGCTCTATATCTCTAAAACTGTGCCTGATGGGAAAAACTGAAATGATATTTTGAATTCAGCATGAAAAATACTTCTAGAATTTCATATCTTCATTCTTGTGAAAGAAAAAAGTTCATTTTTGTCGACTAGTGTATTTATAATCAAAATTCCAAAAGTATGCCTAGTTTTCAAATAATTCAATGGACAAAAAGTCAGATTGTTTATGCCTTGATGTAATTAAACGAAAAACTCTATGTAATATATGATATATGTCTTCAATTCTTGAATTCCCCCTGATTCCAGAGAACTAAAGCCCTTTTAATTATATGATCTAATTTGGGAGTTATTGGCGATCAAGTTAAGCTTATTTTCGACCTTAATGACATCCACACTCAATTCTATTATATATTATCGAAAAAGCTTATTTAGCATTGTCTGATCAAAACCAAATTTTTACCAGAGATTTATAATTAAAAAATGAGTTTTTTTCTAAAGTTTCATTGAGATTGGTAAAGAAATAAATAAAATATTGACTATTTTGTAAAATGAGTTTTAGAATTTGGGATCTCAAATGCAAGCCTACAGCCGGTTCATAGAGCGCTCTCTTTACGCATCCGGGATCCCGAATTCTAAAACTCAATTTACAAAATAGTCAATATTTTATTTATTTCTTTACCAATCTCAATGAAACTTTAGAAAAAAACTCATTTTTTAATTATAAATCTCTGGTAAAAATTTGGTTTTGATCAGACAATGCTAAATAAGCTTTTTCGATAATATATAATAGAATTGAGTGTGGATGTCATTAAGGTCGAAAATAAGCTTAACTTTGATCGCCAATAACTCCCAAATTAGATCATATAATTAAAAGGGGTTTAGTTCTCTGGAATCAGGGGGAATTCAAGAATTAATGACATCTATCATATATTACATAGAGTTTTTCGTTTAATTACATCAAGGCATAAACAATCTGACTTTTGTCCATTGAATTATTTGAAAACTAGGCATACTTTTGGAATTTTGATTATAAATTATTAATCTGCATAAAAAGTAATGAAAAATGTTATATCATATGTGGAATATTAACATTTTTTTAATACTTCTTTTATATCATGTTTCTTATATGGCTTATTTTACTTCTAACAAATAAATAAAGTTTGGCTCAACTGGTTAATTCGTCCTCAAGCAATCTATATTTTTTACCATTCTCACTTAACCAAACTTCGCGAGTTCAAATCTACCTCCTACACTTTTTTTTTTTATTCCCTGAACTGTTTTTTATACCTCATGTGAGGAGGGGGGGGGGGGCTCACGCGCGCGCGCCAATAATCAGCTGGCTCGGAGGAGGCAATCAAGTGTCGTTCTTTTGTATTATGGCAGCATGTTTCAAGCCTGTTTGTGTTTACCAGGATTTAACTAACATATGATCGACATATAATAGAAATTCTAGTTAACAAGTGTTTCTTAATTAGTGCCACTTTTAACTATTCCATATAATTCAAATAAATAAATAAATATCATCAATTTCATAAAAACAAACATTTATTATTAGGATTAGGTAGATGTAGGCAGCCAGCAAGTGATAAAAAAACTCTATTTGATCATCGTCGACGCCTCGGAATCACATCGATCCCATCCTCAGGACGATAAACTGTTATTTTTGCTTAGGTGGATGCAATTTCGGTTCATACAAAAATAAATGATTAAATTTGCATATACATCACAACAACAAAAATTACATAAATAGATATATCAAGGTATTATGTATCACAAATAGCAAATATATATTCCTGATGGTTTCACAGTCACTTACATAATTAATAACTTGAGTACAGTGAGGGACAATATTAAGTCCCACCCATGCGGTTTCTATTTGTGATTATTTCATTGTTTTTAAAAAAAATATTATATATTTTTTAATATCATGGTTCAAACCTGGAAAATTTCCAATAAAGATTTTCATTTTCTTTTATAAAAACAATGAAATAATCACAAGTAGAAAACGCATGGGTGGGACTTAATATTGTCCCTCACTGTTGTTGTGAGCTAGTTTATTCTATCTCACAGATGTTGTGATGAGCCCCAACTATATTCTTTTAATTATTTGGTTGCACGCTTTTGAGACTCGTCGTTGTTGTTGCTGCCACCACCTAGGTAATTACAGGTACCTGAGAACCTTCTCTTAAAGAGTTAAAGAATGGGGTGTCAATTGAGTACTCTTGATTGCATTTTAATGATTTTAATGAATGAATAATTGAATAAAAATACAGATAATTATAATTGAAATAAGTAAAAATGGTATAAAATAATTGATGAAATAATTGATTGGTAGAAAATAATTTGTTGTTGGTAGTCAATACACGATTGATGTTATTAGTGTGGTGTTCGCACTAGTATAAGCTATCCCGCCCTTGTGTCTTGGGCCTTTTATTAACTTTAGAGAGAGACGACAAATCATCACTCTCTTTGTGTGTGCAATCTTAGCTGGGTCAGTTGTTTATCTTATTTTGGAAAAAGACTCCACGTGCAGGATGTTTATATTATCCTGGCATCTTTATTACCCTATTAGTCGAATTTATCGGTTATCTATCAATGATCTTATTTGTCTTTGAATTTTATATCATTATCCCATTGCTTAATAATATTAATTAAATTTTCAAAAATCTCGCGCACAACACTGTACTCAAGTTATTAATTATGTAAGTGACTGTGAAACCATCAGGAATATATATTTGCTATTTGTGATACATAATACCTTTATATATCTATTTATGTAATTTTTTTTGTTTAAAAAACATATAAGAATAAATAATAATTTTTATTTAATTTTTTATCTATATTTAGATCCTTTTGTAGAACAAAAAATAATTTGAATCCTTAAATCCATAAATTTTTGCTCTTTTATTTAAAATGATAAACGTTAGGATTCACGGCTAAAGATAAATAAATATATTACCCCGTTTAATGCAAGAGGTCAAGTTTGAAACTAAGGCTAAGGTGCTATGGGAAATTAAATATATCTCGACACAAAAAATCTGGTGTGGCCAGCACGGTGCACAACTTTCTCTTATCGAAGGGTAAGAGAAAATTGTGTGCTGTGCGCCAGCCACACCAGATTTTTTTGTTATTCTTACAGTTTCATATCTCTCAAACATTCTTATGAATGCAGTGTTACGATCTTATCCTGAGGTACAGTGGGCGCCACAAGTGCCTGATCTGCTCGAAAGTGGATTTAGGCAACCAAAATGCTTAGCTTTCTGAAGATTTATCTTAAAACTTCCCTTTCAGTTGCATTAAAAAAAGATAATTTATTTATTTTAAAAATAATGGTTTGGGTGACTAAGCTCAAGACTTCACTCTCGAACTAATCAGGCACTTGTGGCTCCCACTGTACCAATATCTCACTATCAGTGTTTCTATACTTTAGCTAAAGATTGAAATGGTGTTTGATACAATGAATTATAAAAAAAAAAACATAAATAAAATCTGATTCATTATTTATTCTTAAAATCTTTTTAAAAATAAATTGATTTAAATAATTGAGAAATTAATCTTAAAGTTATAAGTATCAAGTATAAGTAACAAAATAAATTAATTATCTATTAAAAATGAGATTTGTTAATAAAAACAAAATAAAAAAGGTGGAGATAAAAAAAAAAAAATATTTCAAAATAACAAAAGATAAATTTAATCAGATTCTTACAATAAGAGTATAAAAAAATTATCGAGCAAAAATAACAAAAAAAAAATTATTTTGATAAGTAAATTATTATAGATTCATTTGTAATTTATTAAATATTCGAAGAGAAGCACCGGCATATATACTATATTCTTTTTAAGGGGGAAGGGAGGAAGAGTGACAAACTCATATTTGCACAATTAGAACAATTATAGTTCTGTGGATATTATGATGAATAATACCAAAAGTAATATTAGCCAAAGGAAAAATAGAAGCTTTGGTACAAAATTTAAAAATTTATGTTTATAAAGATTATTGAAACCAATGGGCGAATCAAGTTCCCCTCCCCCTTTCTAAACCAGTGATTAAGATGCTTCTATTTAACATGGAAAGTTAGAGAGACAAAAATAAAATCGATTATATAAAGAAAAAATATTATAAAATAATTTCTTTATTAAACAATAATAAATATATTTTAAGAAATTTACAAATATATCACTTTGTTTGAAAAAATACTTTCTTAAAGAGCAATTTATGAGATTACCCTGATGTAATATAATAATAAGTAATAAGAAGAAAAATATAAAAAGAAAATATTAGAGATTTACAAAAGTCTTAAATGAATCATAAAATCCTGAACGTGGGAAAGGAAGTATTTTGCTTACTCCCCAAATTACAAATCCAACGAAAGAAGCCTTCACCGCAAATCTTACTACTTTACCAGTTTTGCTTGGAGGTGGTACAGTTAAAATTGGTGGAATATCTTGATTGGTAACTTTACCCCAATTTTCAGTAATCCCAGGTACATGTCCAATTCCAACAACACCCACCACTCGAGCAGGAACAATCTCTGCAAAATAAAATAGAGTATTATAAATTAAATAAGTAACGGAACAGTTAATTCAAGTTTTTAATGTTTATTAACGAGTGTCTGCTTATTTGGCTTATTGTACACAGAGAAAAAGATTTATTTATTAATGATGGCAATAGAAGCTTGATAGAGGATTTAAAAAGAACTTTAATAAATAAAAGTTGAATTTTTCTTTATTAAATATGGTTTTCCCATTTTTATAAAAATTTTCTTAGCCTTTATTCAATGTTCTATCACTCCGACTAATCAAGAGTATCTAGAAACGATTCTAATACTCTGGGTCAATGGAGTATTCAGAGGTAGACCCAGGGTCCCCCCACCCCCTAACAGATACGCTAGTACCTCCAGTAATAAGTGCGGATCTAATGGGGGTTAGTTCCCAAAAGTTTTGTTTATATAAGTATATATATTGAATTATTGAATTTTATTAAGTAATATTCAAATGATTGTATAAAGTATTTTATTATTATTATTCTATCACATGATATCGACTCTGGAAATTCGAATGTCTGGTATCGGAGAAAAGTGGTGTTCAAGTCAAAAATGGTGCTTAAAAGACATGTTTGCCCTGTCTATTTTCAAAAAAGTTTATAATTACCTCCTGTAGATGTTCTAACAGGAAGAGCGGCCATTTGGAGAGAATGAGTAAGAAAAATATCACGTTCTTTAACAAAAACGGCTCCCAAAGCTGGGAATTCTCCAGCCATGTCAGCAAGCATTTTTTCTAAAAGATCTCTTCT
The DNA here is from genome assembly GCA_023213315.1 of Euborellia annulipes. Lineage (NCBI taxonomy): Eukaryota > Metazoa > Arthropoda > Insecta > Dermaptera > Anisolabididae > Euborellia > Euborellia annulipes. The sequence goes on along the minus strand of JAKCPI010006585.1, from coordinate 21,381 downwards.
CTTACAACGCTCTACGTCTTCTTTACTAAAAAAAAAACAAAAACATTAATATTATGAGATTAAGGGGCTTCGGAGGGCAAAGATGTTCGCATTTTTTTGCCGATAAGATGGCGTTAGGGGTCTTAAAAAGTTAGACAAAATCCCAACTATTACGAAAAATTGGCAACAGGTGGCAGGATGGTAGGGCTATATGTAATCTCATGTATTTATTTGATTTTCGTTGATCTTTTAATAATGAATAGTTTATAAATATTATTATATATTATATATCATTTATAACAGCAAAAAAAAAACATAATTTTAATTAAACATTAAAAAATAGTATTCTATTATGTATTGTATTAAGACCAATAGGTTCATTAAAAGTCGAAAAGTTAGTATAAAATTTTATTTCTTTTCAACATTTCGACTTTTAATGAACCTATTGGTCCCATCTCCTTTTGAATATTGTGGAAAAGGTACCAGAGTTTAATTTAATTATATTTTATTTTATATAAAAAGAAAAAGTGGGATTAGTGAGTAGATAAAAGATGAACGTCAAATTTCGGTACAATCTTTTTTGTCATTGTTCTTAAAAGAGCAAATGCCTTTTTTTTACTTATTAGGAATATTAAAGTGCCTCATACAAGCCGTATCTTGGTACACGAGCCGGCAATTTTTCACCACACCGTGAACCCGGTTCAGCTCGTCTTCAAACGAGCCAAATCCGCATGTGTGTGGGCTCTCACGAGCCGAGCCGAGCCAAAAATAAATGAAAATACTTTATCTGAGGCACGAGCCCGATCCATGAGAGCGCACACAAGTGCGGATCTGCTCCCGAGCTGAGCCGGGCTCGCGTACTAAAGTACGGCGTGTATGGGGCGCTTAAGAAATAAAACTTGAACTAACATTTATATATATATATAATATTAGATAAAATATGAAAGTTTATATTAGATAAACCTTATCTCGTTAGAATGAAAATTATGTGAATTTTACACTTGGCAAGTTTAGTAAATTTAGTTGGCCAAAAGGCTTTTCCCCCTGAAAAATATCTTCGCTACATTCATCATTTTGAGAAATAGGTAAGTCGTACAAGTTTTGAAACAAGAAAAATAACTTAGTAACAAAAAGGGTAGTAAAAAATGTCTCTTTCTGGAAAGGGCTCAAGAATAAAAGTCCCCTGGCACCGAAAACCTCGACTAAAATTTTACATCCTAATTACACCCTCTTTCTACTTCTTTAAAAAAATCTTGAAAGTTTAAATGATTTTTCAAAAATATAAGAAAAAATTTTTGCACCTCCATTAAATGGTTCTCATATGATTATTTCATTTTTTTTAATAAAATAATTATTAATGGAAATTTTTTGTTCAAGCGTAGAATATATCAATAATTCCAACAAGATTTTCATCTTATTTTGTGGAGGCTCATGGTTAATCGGATAAATTGAGGATTATGAATCTAAATAAAAATGCAAATCGGGTTCGAGGGCCTTTATAGGGCTAAATGTGTCCTCTGAAAGGCTCTGAAAGGCAAATTTAGCCTAACCTAAGCCATATATAAAAGCCATTTTATAAAAACACTGATATAATCACATGGGAAAATGCATTGGGGTATCCCACTGTACAGAGGAGAAATTAATTATTTTAAAAGATATTTATCATAAGAAAGAATCTTGAAAGAATATGCATTATTATATAGAATCTATGAGTCTGATATTAAAATAGAATTATTTATCAAGATAAGGGATGTAAACAGTTAAAGTTTAAAATAGAAATTTTGAGTAGATTTCTTTTCCTGTTTAACAGTGTGATTAAGAGAAGATAAATAATAAAAATAATATTGAGAATGTAGGAATTGATGCCAGATCCCGATAATGTATATGTATATATTAATACGTTATAATATTTATTTATTTAAAAAGGATGTTGGCATTAGGGCACCAGCCATTTTTGCCACCGATACATATGTTATTATATATTTATAAAAAATATTATTTATCTTCTTTTTGTAATTTGATATTTTATATCTAAATGTTTTAGAACTTGGATTACCTTATTGGTTCTTTTGACATGAGCAAATGCCATGTAAGTCGAAGAGTTTGCCACCAACTTAAAGAGGCTAAGGCCCTTTGTAATGTAATATGAATAGGACGATCGCCGAGGTGTATTAAACACTTTGGAACACGTTTGGCCTCAGAAAAGGCTCGGCGAAATTCTCCTCCTGGAGCCATTCCCAGTTGTTTAGTCAAATGAGCGGACATACTGAGAAAGAGTATATACATGAGGCCATTGAGCATCCCATTCTGTGCAATGGTTGCTCTTATTTTAACTAAAAAAAAAAAAAAAATTTAATTAAAATAAATATGAAAAAATATAGCTGGGTATTGAATAGTTTGTTATAAACAATTAAAATGTTAAGAATTCAATTTAGCAAAATTTCTACGAAATATTTCTTCCTTATCCAAGACTAGCAGGCAAGATATATTTATTTTGTTCCAGGAATCGGTTGGAAGTTTCTCGATTTTTTTATCAGTGGAGTGTTCGTGTTCTGACCTTGTGTCTCTATATGGTAAGAAATCATTTGCAGTATAAGCGACTGGTGTTTTTATAAAAGCTTATTTCTGCCCTCATTTTGTACGGGATTGTTTGTAGCAACTAAAGAATATCCGAGAACCTTTTCCGAAGAAATCTGGTTTCGAAACAAGGGCGCTCTTGTTACTAGGTGACCGTCTAGATTAAAATCATGAGTCGATTGTCCAAAATATCGAATGGATGGGGGTACGAGTTCACTAGGTAGGCGGACGATGATTTGAGAGACTTTAAGAACGAGAACAATAGGCTGGAAAATGTTTCCAAACGGTGACAGGCAAGTAGGAACAGAAACCCAAGGAAGCAAAATTCATCCCAACTCTTAGGTGTAATATTAATAGTTATGGACTAATTAATGGTTCCTTGCACAGAAGGCAGCTGTGAGTTGATCCCGGCGTCATAAAATGCAAGGAGGCGAGAAGAACAAAGTCGAGATTCAAACTCCCATCGGCTAAAGGCAACAAATTAAAACCTCAAGAAACTCTAAATCTTCCTGTTCAGAGAAGAGTATAGCGACGGGAATCAAAACCAAGGTCAGCAGGAACAACTCAACCACGAACAGGATCAAGAGGACTAAATCAACAAACAGGGAAACTATAACTCAGTAAGCAAGTTGTTATTTGTCTTGAGAAGCACAAGGGCGAGTTAAATTATTCAAAAACCTCTAATAGACAAGTTCCCTTCTAATGATTTTAATTGAAAAAAGTTATAGAAATAAGGCATGAGTGCAAAACTGAACACTTATACATGGTGAAGCGTGGAAACTTACTTATTTTAAAAAATTATAAAACAAAAAGTATTTTTTTTTCATTGCTTTCTGAAAATAATATCCTGAAGATGGCCACTGTTATGCTCAATACATTGGGAAAGTCTAAATCTGAAGTTTTGGACCACTTTGGCCACCATTTTCGTGTCAGTCTTGGCGAATGCATCCCGGATATTGTTCTTCAGCTGCTCCAGGGTTTTTGGACGATTGGTGTACTCCAAGGATTTGAGATATCCCCATAAAAAAATCACAGGGTGATAAATCTGGCGGGGGAGCTGGTCACTCTAAATCACCCCTTAAAGAGATAAGACATTCGGAGAAGTGTTCACGCAAGAGAGACGAGACATGGAAATTCGTGCGGTGCCAGCCGTGGCACCGTCTTGTTGGTACCACAGAACCCTCACATTCATTTCTTCAAGTTCAGGAAGAAAAGATTCTTTCTCCATCTTCAAATAACGCTCAGAAGTGACAAAACTTCAGATTTCGACTCTCCCAATGTATTGAGCAGAACGGTGGCCACCTTAGAGATATCATTTTCAAAAAGCAATGAAAAAAATTTTAATGTACCGCTATGTAAAAAAAAAAAATTAAAATATCTTCAATAGCGCTGCAATCTGTATTTAAAAAAAATACTAACCAAAATTTATATTTTTTGCTTCTTCTAAGATTGTTTTTTCATCAAGTGAAAGAATATTAATTCTTGATCGACAAAGTTCCACTAAAACTACATGAGGTTTTACTTGTTGAATAATCTAAAAAAAATCAAGAATTTAAATATTAAAAAAACAATACATTTTTTTAAATTTATATTAGTTATACTTTTGCAACATCTTCTTGACTTTCAGTGCTAAAATGAGCAGTGCCTACGAGATAGACTTTAGCTCCATCAGCTGTTTTTAATAAAGTCACAGTTTCTGGTAAATTTGCATCAAATACATCTTCAGAATCATCCGTTTCCTTAATATCAATTTTAGTTTCAGGCAATTTTGAATCTGAAAATGAAATTATTATTAGTAATAATAGGTGAAATGTTAGTATTGTATGAAAATAGGCCGTGGGCGAGTAAGAAGCAAATGCATCTAAAATATATTTCCAGGTTTCTGTACTCAGTTCAGGACATTAGGTAAAGACTGTGAAGGGAGAGATAATTTCTCTTTCTTTTAAAATTACCTATTGTTCTTAATTTAATAAAGGCTATTTCTAATTAACAATACAAGAAAAAAATATATTAAAATAAACAACAAATTGTTTACCTTAGAAACACTAAAATTTTCTTATTGAAATTTAATTCCCTACCAAAAACAAATTAGAATTATCAAAAGACTAATGAATAATTTAATAATTAATAATTGAAAAATAAAATAAAAAGTAAAAATGGATGATTCAATGACCAGCAGGGAACTGACTGTCATTTATAAATAGAAAATCCATATTTACTTAATTTTACATAAAAACATATCAAATCTTGTAAACGAGTAATACCTTCAGATTGAGATGATTTGGACGACGAATTTTCTTGTGTATTTTCATTTCCTTGCATTATTTCAGTATTTATAAAATCTTTAGAGGAAATTTTTTTTGACGTCTCTCCATCTCCATCAACATGTGGATTTATATTTGGAAGGCCACCTCTATTATCTAGAATTAAAATTGAAGAATCTTGTCTTGCCTTCCCTTGGAAAGGCTGCTCCGCATTATTTAGGGTAGTATTTAGAGGATAAATATTGGTGGAGTTGTCTTTTGGATGAGACATCTTGAAAGAATTTTAAAAAATATAAATATTGTAATTTAAAAAAAAAGAAAAAATAAAATATCTTTTTATAGAAAAAATTATCTGTGAGTAAATAATTATAAAGTAAGCTAATTAATGATTTAAAAAATCAAATTAAAAGTTATTGTTAATCAAATTGAAATATTAATAAAATAAGAGAAAACAATGAATGTCAAAAGTTGTGAGTTGTCAACATATGTTCGTATTATAAATGACTCGTTCAGAACTAAACTAGTTCTTAAGAACGAATCTTTGGAATGATGGAAGAACTTGTTCTTAAAAAATTGTCAAAATTGGCAATCTTTTGAACATGATTTTTTTACTTATGTGGAATTATAAACGGATAGCTGTTTAATAAAATATCTCCTAAAAATATTAATATTAATAAAATGTTCTAAAACTGGGTTAATATAATTTTATAAATAAATAAATTCATTATATTATGTTTGCAAAAAAAAAATCCTAGATTCAAACTCTAAAAAAAAAAAAAAAAAAAAAACTATCAATGTTATTTGATCAAAGATTAGGGACAGATATTATTTTTAAATATTTTGAAAACATTTTATTTAATGTGAAAATGTTAATTTTTTAAAAATGTTTTTATAATTAAATTAATAATAATCCATAAAAATATTAATATTAAATAATATTCGTTTAATAAATTTATAAGAGAATGCGCATTCAAAATCCTTTTAACACTTACTTTAATATTACATTTTTATTATTTAAAACATCTTTTTTTTTTTAACTTCAGGAAAAAAAAACGCATAGAAGTGAATTTTCTTTGTAAAAACCAATAGTACAAAAGAAGACATATTCAAGGCAAAATAATATTTAATTGTTATCTATAAATATTAATCAGTAAATGGGTATGAATCGCGAATAGTGAATCGCCGCGCGCCTCGTAAGTGAAGGATCGAGGCTAGTTTAGTGGGCTAGCCGTGTGTTCGATTCCTATTGGCTGTCACCAACAGCCAATCAGAACCCTCCATCTGGAGCCGTCGCGCTTTAGTCGGACTGGAGCGGCCGCGCGACTTTGCATTCCGCTATTTTACATTTAATAGATCTGTCGGCAATTCGATTCCTTAAATTATTCCACAATGAAGTCTATTTTATGGCTCACGCCATTCGCCGCATTGGTAGCATTAGCCACAGCTGAAATTATTTTTGAAGAAAAGTTTTTAGACGGTGAGTTGTTTTTTCTTTATTCATCTTTTATTCTCGCATGGATGTATTAGATAAAGATGTATAATGTGCCACGATTACGTGTTAAAATAACACTCAGTCATATTATTTTCATTAATTCTTTAAAAAAACGAATAAATATTGATTAAAATCTCAATTCTTTTCATCCTATAATTGTGATTATCAGTCGACAACAAGAATACGTCATGTCTACATTAGACTATAAAAGATAGTTTCTCATAATTTCTCATGATAATCAAAAAATTTCCTTATAGAGAATCATATTAAAACATAATTAAGGAAAAAAAAATTATAAAAAACATATATATAATAATTATTTTATTTTTATTTAATTGTTGAAATATTTAATAATAATTGAAGAGATAATAGACGAAATGAAGAAATTCCTAAAGACTTTCTAATCATGTGAATTTTTGGCTTTCCAGACGTTTCAAAAACTGACACGTTGCAATTAGTCAATTTTCCAGAGATTTTAGTAGGGTGAATTCCAATTTCCTTCCCCATTGCATCACTGCCAAAAAAGAATGTGGGCTTATGAATTCTTCATAATTCTTGTAAACTCATTTGGATCGTTGCCTCTAGCCGAAATTTTCCAACTAATGTTGTAAAATTTTATTCAACTTCTTGATGCGGTAGATAAGACTTAAATGTGAATTTTCATTTTCAACCTAGGGAAGGATATTTTGCCACATGCCAAGTAATTGTAATCGGTATCAATATAAGTAGTCATGCATTTTATTTTATTTCGTTTCAAGATAATTAGGGTAGCTTGTTAAGTCTCCACCCAATTCCTATTTACTTTTCCCCTATCTTCTTTCTGGTTGCATGTGACCATCACTCCATAAGTATTTGGACCGTAAGCAACCATTCTCAAAAAAAAAATAGTAAATTCAAAATAGGTATGAATGTGGTTTCAATATTCATTTTCTATTATAATTAACTTATCTCTTCAGGAAGAATAAAAAGATTTTATTTTAATTTGACAGTTTTTTTTAACTGTTAATTAAATACAAAAGAAAAGTATTAAAATGGAATTATTTATTATTATTACAGATTCATGGGAATCAAATTGGATTCCGTCAGAACATCCCGGAAAGGAATTCGGCAAATTTGTTCTTACTCATGGAAAATTCTTTAATGATGCAGAAAATGATAAAGGTTTGTTTAATTGAAAATAAGTTTATGCTTCTAAAAATATATAAAATTGTGTTTTTTTTTTTTTTTTTTTTTTTACTAAATGATTTGTAATGTTTGGCAGGTCTCCAGACATCGCAAGATGCCCGATTTTACGCATTATCAAGGAAGTTTACTCCAAAATCTAATAAAGATAAACCTTTAGTTATTCAGTTTTCTGTAAAACACGAACAAAATATTGACTGTGGAGGTGGTTATATCAAAGTATTTGATTGTTCACTTGACCAAAAAGATATGCATGGAGAAAGTCCATATTTAATAATGTTCGGTCCCGATATTTGCGGACCTGGTACAAAAAAAGTTCACGTGATCTTTAATTACAAAGGAAAGAATCTTTTAATTAATAAGGATATCAGATGTAAGGATGACGTTTATACTCATTTGTATACGCTTGTCGTTAATCCTGATAACACATATGAAGTTTTAATTGATAACGAAAAAGTCGAAAGCGGATCTTTGGAGAGTGACTGGAACTTCCTTCCACCAAAGAAAATTAAAGACCCCTCTGCGTCCAAACCCGAGGAGTGGGACGATCAAGCTACTATTTCCGATCCTGATGACAAGAAACCAGAAGACTGGGATAAACCTGAACATATTCCTGACCCAGAAGCCACTAAACCCGAAGATTGGGATGATGAAATGGACGGTGAATGGGAACCACCAATGGTTGATAATCCTGAATACAAAGGCGAATGGAAACCCAAACAAATCGATAACCCCAACTATAAAGGACCATGGATTCATCCTGAAATCGACAATCCTGAATACTCTCCTGACCCCGAAATCTATCTCCAAAAAGAAATTTGTGCTGTAGGCTTTGATCTATGGCAAGTCAAATCAGGAACAATATTTGATAATGTTTTAATTACCGATGATCCTGAAACTGCCAAAAAATTCGGAGAAGATGTTTGGAAACCCACACATGAAGGAGAAGTCAAAATGAAAACAGCACAAGATGAAGAAGAACGAAAACAACGAGAAGCGGAAGCGAAAGATAATACTAAAGAAGGAGCTGATGACGAAGAGGATGAGGATGAGGACGAAGAAGATGAACCCATTGATACTCCTGAAACAGGAGAAGAAGTAAGTATTCTTATTTTTATAGATTGTTTAATATTAATTACTAAACAAAAATTTACTTTTTTTAGGATCATGATCACGACGAACTTTAAAATCTGCACATCTTTTTCTTATCCATTTTTCCATGTCCTCTCCTTAATTCCTTTATTCTTCAGCAGATATTCTGCTTCAGAATTTTTCTTTTCTCATCGCCTCAACTCCCATTAACCTGCTTTCTTACCTCCTCCCCCCCCCAAAAAAAATCATTCATTCTTAGTCACACTCATTTCATCCTCTTCCAGAGAGCAGGTTAAAGGGAACCATAAAATGACTGAGTGAAATGTGTATTGTTTGGTTCATTTTCTGTTTTTAATAAATTAGTAATTAAAATTAATTTGAATTTTGAAATCTAAAACAAAATAATTACCTGACCTCTCCTAAGATTTATATTAAGTTGTATAAATTGTATATTAATGTGAGCAAATTTCTAATTTATTATTTTATTAAAAAAAAAAATCAAAAGAAGAAAATTATAAGGTAAGTTGTTATTAGTAATGTTGTAAATTTATTTCACTTTGTACTCTTTTTTAATAAATTAGTATATTTATAAATTGTCTAAAAATATTTTTTTCCCCCAAATTACCCATCGAAGAACTTGAAACCTAAAAAAGCAACTGTCAAGAATGGTACGAGACTCCTATAAGCCCTTGCTTAAGTTAAGTTCTTTTTCGGCATCTGATCCAACAAGTAAACTTTAAAAAAATTCAAGAGTTTTTTTATTAAATAATGCATATTTTTTTTGAAGGGAGATAAAATATCTCTCTCATCTTTATATATATATATATATATATATATACACATGTATTTAATTTATTATAATATATATATATATATATTAAATGTTCTGGAAGGTTTCCGCGACCGGATATATATATATATATATACAATACATGGTACAATCTGTGAGGGCTGGTACAGGACACTGTAACAATCACTTTTTGTATAGAAATTATTTAATTCATTAAATTCCAGATTTCATCATGGAGTCTTTTATCAAAAAAATAAAATTCCATTTATAAACACAGATATTAAAATAAAATACTTTCTATTTCATTTTTTTTTTGGCCAAACATTCATATACAAAAAGTGATTGTTACAGTGTCCTGTACCAGCCCTCACAGTTTGTAACATGAATAAACAGTCAGCCTGTATATATATATATATGTATTTTGTGCATTACCGAACTTTGACCATTATTGGTTTTTTGTTCTGGCACAAAGCCTTATATATAATAAATAATAATAATATGAGAGATGATGATGATTTAGGGCAAAATATTTATTTTTTCCTTTTATTATAGAGGATATTCAAAAAGCCGGTGGATAGTTTTAAATCTTCTCTTTTAATTAGTCATCACTCTTCATTTCAATAAATTTTCAACTTTCATTTTTTTATGGATATCAAGTTTTTATTAATCAATAAAATTATTTCTTTATCAACTTCAAGCAAAAATTTTGCTTCATCATGTAATAAAAAATTTCTATGTAAAGTTATATTGTGATTTTTTTTTTAGCTGGAGCATTCCACACACTTTCAAATTGGGCTTAATAACAGTTGAATTTATAAAAGTCAACAATTGTTTTTCATTTGGCTTGAGGTGTTCTACTTAGTGAGGAAAACCCAGTAACGTGTTCCTAACTATTTGATAAAAATGTTTATCAGTCCATAACTCTTTTTAAATAAACCGCTCTTTTCTCAATAAATATATTAAACCCTTTAGATATTAATAAAAATTTAGAAAATTAAATATTAAAAACTTCACATTTAAATATTTAGAATGTTTAAAAAAATGAATTTGACGTTTTTAGACATTTATTTGACAATCACTCTCGGTGACTTCTGCTGCTAAATATTGACCTATAAGAATGAGACTGGCTCATATTGATTTCAAATGTTTATTAAATTTTAGCATTTAATTAAATAAAAACAAAACACTGTAAAGAAAGTTATGTGAAAATTAAAAAAACAAAATATGTCGAAAGAGCTTGAATTTAGTAATTATATTTTAAATCGCAATTCCAAGAGTAATGTAAGTATATATATATATAAACATGTATATGTAAATGAAAACAAATTATATATATTCAACAATTTGAAATTCTTTCAAGGTGCTAGAATGTCGTGTCTGTGAAGATGTTTTCACTTTACAAGGAGATAAAGTCCCTCGGCTACTTTACTGTGGCCACACCATCTGTCACGCCTGTCTTTTAAGATTGCCTCTTAAAGAAAATTCTATCCAATGTCCTTTTGATAGACAATCAACTCCAGTTGGTAAGTTTTTTTATTTAAATCCAATAATAAATATAATTGATCCTTTTTTAATATAAAATTTCATTTATATTTACTTCTTCTAAAACCTTATATAATAAAGTTTGGTCTTGAAAAAAAAAAAAAACAGGCGTAGTTATAATGGGAGGCAGGGAGGTTCAAATCAAATCCTATAATTTCCCTTACCCTCACTAGCTAGATATTAAAGGGGGTGAAGGCTTGAGACATAATTTTTTAATACAATTTTTGGCCAATTTGTTAGCCAAACTTTATTGGCAAATTAATATTTCTTTGGGCTATATTACAAATTTTATATATACAGTATATATTTAATTTTTTATTGATGTTATATCGTAAAATATCTAGTCATGAGCCCCCCCCCCCCCCCCTAAGGTCCCATGGATGGGGGGGGGGACTCAAAACCAGGGCCGGAACTACGAGATTTTTTAGGAGGGGGGGGCAAAATTTAATTTGCCGCCCCCTCCTTAAAATTTTCTATACAAAATTCATATCATTTTACCTTTTTTTTTAGTAAATCTTTCTTTAATTGCCGCCCCCTGATATCTGCCGCCCGGGGCACATGCACCCACTGCCCCTCCCTAGATCCGGCCCTGCTCAAAACCTTTTCCTGGGTAGTTGGCCTTTGAAAAAAAAAAAGAAATATAAAAAAATCGTCTATTAAAAATTCTATACCATTTAATATGTTTAATCTACATATATATGTAGATGTAGAAATTGAACGAAATAAATAAATAATTTTTTTTTTTAGGTAATTCCGGAGTATGGGGTCTGAAAAAAAATTTTGCTCTCTTGGAATTACTTGAAAGACTTCAATACTCTCAAGATAAATGCAATTCTCTCTTTTTATCGCCAGATCTTATTGATAAAGAAAGAAAGGTAAATGACTTTAATTGGTTTCTTTAAATGTAAATTCCTGTAAAATATTCAAATTTTCTTTTAGCTTTTTTATCACGATATATTTAAATTATTGTATATTTGAGGGTGAATCAAAAATTAAGTTATGACCATTTATGAAACCACATATTTATAGGCAACAACATACAACCTAAATTCACTTTTCCGCATAGCCCTCAAGAGACGGTAAACATTTCTCGGAACGGCCAACCAACTTTTCGATTCCGGATGCCAAGAAATCACCTCCAGCGCTATGTAACCACATGGAGACATCTTCTTTTCACCTTCTCATCGTTTTGGAATCGTCGTCTACCGATATCCTTTTTCAGATTTCGCATGGCTGTACTGTATAGAGGATGTTGCTATATCTCCCACTTGAATCGCTGCATCAGTTTGGACTTTTAATGGGCCTTGTGAAGTATTGCGGGGTCATGCATCAAAATCATCATGTGTTCTCAGCAAGCTGAAGGGGGTGGACGAGGGTTCCAAAACGATGAGGAGGTGAACGAAAGAAGTACATAGAGCTGGAGGTGATTTCTACGGAATCGAAAAGTTGGTTGACCACTCCGTAAAATGTTTAGTTTCTTGGGGACTATGTGGAAAAGTGAACTTACATTGTATGTTGTTGCCTATATGTTTGTCGTTTCATACATGGTCATAATTTGGAAGTGTAACTTTTTGATTCACACCTTTATTAATAAATGAAAGCCTAGGGTGTAGACTTTGTTCTGATATAATTTTTATTTGAGAGGGATATGGAAGTAATGGATTTTTATATTATGTATTTCTGTATTTTAAAAGAAAACTTCTGAAATTGAAAAACCTTTATTTATTCAGGAACAAATATTAGAATTTTAGCGAAGAACTCTTGTTTCTATATTATATTTATCTTTTTTGGCAGTTTCCATGTGGAGATATTGTATTTTCTTGTATAATTCTTTCAAATGCTAAAAAAAAATGAAAAAAAATAAATAAATAAATAAAAGTACAAAAACAAAAACAATCTTTAGAAATGCAAAGAAACAGATTTTTCTAAATAAAATTAAAAAAAAAATACAAATAAATATAAATAAGAACCGGAATATTTTTCGTAAAATGGTAAAGGAAGATTCAGAAATAAAAATATTATATATATAATACTCCATCTAAAAAAGTCCTAAACCCTTTTATCGAAGCTTTAAAGATTCTGAGTTCTTAGACCCACATAATGGAAAATTCTTATAATTAATACAATATTTATTAATGGTACAGCTCCCGGCGGTTCCTATCTTTTTCGGCTGTTTGAATGAGAATCTATAAACCATTTATCTATGCTTTAAACCTTCTCTAGGAGCTTTTGAGAACTTGGATACAATTTTTTTGCACAAACATATATATATATGGTTTATATCCAAATTTGGGAGTTATTGCAATCCAAAAATGCCATTTTTCAGAAAAATTATTCTTCGCTGATAATAGATAATAAATAATAAATTAATTTGCCTTAAAACTCTTCTGTCCACCATGGTCAAGTTGAACAAAATACAGATCTATTTAAATAAACTCAAAACATGTTAAGAATGAGACTTTGCTTCTCCTTTGACTCAATCCTCTTTATTATTAAGATTATTTTTACTAAAGAATGATTTTATATTTATTCATTTAATTTTATATTTTCACAGTCATTGGTTTATTGTGATGAAGATGAAAAACATCTTGCAGTATTATATTGCACAGTGTGCTTGTCGAGTCTATGCGAACAATGTAGTGAAATGTCCCATGCGACACGAACACTCGCAAGACACAGGCGAGTACTTCTATCGGAGAAGCCAAGAGAAAAGCCGAAATGTCCAACTCATCCATCTCATGTAGCTGAATTCACTTGCCTTGAAATGGATTGCCAAGCTCAGGGCCCGACCATGTGTTTTATATGCAAGGATTATGGAAGACATAAGAATCATAGGGTTAGTATGCTTTTGGGGATTTCGTCTTGAAGGAAGTTTGTGTTTATTTATTGTATTAATTCTTCCATCTTTTAGCTTGCTCTTGTGGAAACCGAAGCGGAAAATGTCAGATCAATGCTCTCAATCGCTGTCCAACAGATGAGAAAATTTATGGAAAATCTAAGTGAGACGTTGCATAAAATAGGTAATTTTATATACATTTTACTATTTATTGCAATTATTATAATTTTTCCTGAATACACAATTTTTAATTCATAAGTTTTATTAGAGAATTACTTACTAGCATATATTGTTCTTTTTATTCATTCATTAGCTTTTAATCGGATTTAGAAATTATTCATTTAATGAATCAGAGCTCCTTTTTATATTTCAATTAAATATTAATACTTTCCTTATCAGGCTTTTATTTAAGCTTGCTTCTATCACTTAAGAAATTGAAGCTATATAATAGGTCATTGACATATTCAAAATTTATTTGAACAATAGCAATACCAATCATATCCACTTCCACACTAGAGAAATATTCAAAATTTAAATAAGTTCCTCTTGTGCTAGGAGTCAGGACTTGTCTTCTAGTTCCAACGATGAAAATTTTTCAACATTACTATTCTCAAATGTATAAGAAAAATAGAATTTCTATATTTTTAACTTTGCCTACCAACCGTAGAGGTAAAGTTAATAAGTAATCGTAAAAAAAATCGAAATTGAACTGAAGCTGCCAAAATGCGTTTTGAGGTCCCCTGAATCCATTTAGGTACTTTTTGGAATGATGTCTATATGACTGGGTGTGTATATATATGCTGGGGTAATATTTTTCGTCAACGAAAACTCAAAAACTATTCATTCAAATATTTTGAAATTTTGCACAATGTAGGCCAAGAACTGAAAAGCTTTTGATAAACATCGGACCATTAGGAAGGGCTCTAGGGGATGGGGGTCAATATTTTTTTCTTACATAACATATAATATTTTGTATATATTCAGAAACTAGACTTTCTCCCGAGTAAAATGATATATGTAATATTTGTATCCTATCGTCTTAGTCCAACCATTTATTTTAAAATTGCTTTTTCCCAAGCTGCATTTCTTTAAGTTAAAATTAACTCAATTCTTTTATGAATTTTTTAGATCAAACAACCCAACAATTAGAAGTCCCGATAGATCCTATCGAAAGCAATGAGAATTCGCTGAACCAAAGCACCACTGAACAAGCTCGACAAAAAGTACAAGCATATTTTCAACAATTGAGGGAAACTCTCGACCTTCAAGAGGCGGCTGCCCTGAGTGCAGTAGATACACATGTTAGAGAACGATTATGCTCCCTTTCTCAACTTGCTGAGGATCTAAGAAGTAGCCTGACTCAGGTAGCAGCGGTTTGTGTACAATGCGAACAAGCAGTTCTTCAAGATGACATAAGACTGCTTACCCTCTCGAGGGAACTTAGAGATTCCCTTGATTCTGTTGAGAAAAATCAACAACAATTTTCTGAACTCTCTCAAGAACAATTACATCCGGATGCCAGTATTCCTATAACATTCACGAAAGATAATCGAGTTCATATAGGGCCCAAAATTGAAATGAGAGTTGTAACACTTGGACTCGATGGGGCTGGAAAGACCAGCGTCTTATTTAAGCTTAAACAAGATGAATTCATGCCAGCAATTCCAACTATTGGCTTCAATGTCGAATGTGTTGAATATAATAATTTGAAATTTACATTTTGGGACTTTGGAGGGCAGGCGAAATTACGACCACTTTGGAAACATTATTATCTTAATACTCAAGCTGTAGTTTTTGTAGTTGATTCAAAGGATATTGAACGTTTTAATGAAGCACAAGTTGAATTAGCTAAACTTATGGCGGAGAAAGAGCTAAAAGACGCAGCAATTCTTATTTTGGCAAATAAACAGGTATGTATGAATTTATTTTAGTTAGTCATTTTTGGTAAATATTAATTATTAGTAGGGCGCGGACCGATATGCAATAAAAAACCACAAAATATGCATTTTAAAAGTGAATATGCAATTAAAATATGCATTATATATTACATAATATCTAGCAAGGGCGTCCGCAGGATTTTTTGCAGGGGGGCAAGTCACTTCCAGATAAGTTAAAAAAAACGAACTTTGATATTAATAATATTATACATCTCTTAGTATTTAAAGCTTTCTCACCGCGGCAAGGTGGATGTATACTGAGAAAGGTTTTTTTGTTTTATACATTTTAATTTTCCAGGGGGGGAGTGCCTGGTTGCCCCCCCCTGCGGACGCCCATGATATCTAGTGCTTGGTAGACAAGACAACTCCAATTTATTTAATATAAAATGAATGTTTGCAAAGTCTATTTTTAAAATAAATTGAATACAGTACTCACTCTTCGGAATCGATTCGGAGAAAAAACACTCTAAAAAGTTATTTCTCATTGCTCAGAACCTAGCTTACACCTATCATCATATATACCACTTGGCAGGCCTCATTCTTTCGTATATTTATTTATTTTTCAAAGAATTCGTTTTAAGTATTAACAATCTTGGAAGAAAGAAATTGCATATTATAATTTTTTTTTTTAAATCATTCTCTTATTATCTATTTTTTATTCTCTCTTTTATCTATAATTGTTGAGTAGAAATCAAATGTTAATTTTGTTTCAGGATCTAGAAGGAAGTGCGAGTATTGAGCAAATCACCCAGCAATTAGGGCTTTCAAAGATCTGTTATGGAAGATCATGGCATGTACAACCCTGTGATGCTCAGAGTGGACAGGGACTTAGAGAGGCATTAGAATGGCTCTCCAGACAATTACTTGCTTCAGGCTTAATGGACATATAAATAACTGCTTCTTTATTTCTTTCTCCCATATAAATGTAAATTATTAACTTCAAACAGATTTCTTTGTTTTATTTATTCAAAAATTAAAATTTTTAAATAGGCCTCTATTTAAATATAATAATAATATTCAAATATTTAATTTTTTCTTTTAAAGGATAAGTCTAATGTATATTTTTCTTGTAAAATTAATAAAGCCTGCAATTTCTCAACCTTAAAAAATATTTAGTAAAATTAGTTAAATACTATCAATCTTCATTTATATAATAGTATTACTGTGCTTCCTTTAATTTATTTCTATTATGTAAAGTTATTCACAAAAATAAATTTTTAATAATGACCTATTTTCCTATTTTTTTAGTATAAGCGTTCAACTTTAGATCTTCAAAAGTTGGAGTTAGAAGAGATATTTGTATATCTATAAAAAATATTAAAAATTAAATTTTTTGGTATATTGTCTGCTATAATTAGCTCCTTTATTAAATATTTCTATAACAATATTTTATAGAAATATAAAGATTTTATTTAGATCCAAATGGGAAACAAAATGTTAAGTAATCTATATTTATTTTCAAAGCCTTTTCATTTGAATCAGCATAATATTTTGGTTCATATAATAATAAAGAAAATATTTATTATATATATATCATAAGAATATGAGTGAATAAATGAAATCTAAACATCAAAAAATATGGAAAATAATTTATTTGAAATTAAGCAAATCTTTTGAAATAGAGATAACATTTCACTTAATTATAGGATACAGCCTAAATAAAAACATTATTTTCTTACAAAACTTATTATTTTCACTCAAGATTAACAGTATATATGCAAATAAACGACAATACGGGGCATATAAATAAAAATGAAAGGATTAAAATAACTTTATCCTCTTATAGTTAGTGAAAATTGAAAAAAAAATTAAATTTTATCAACAAGTTTTCTTTAATTAAAAATAGTGAAAAAAATATCTATATTTATACCTTGTTAAACATAAAAAGAGGGGCGGTTACAAGTACTTTTTAATTTTCAAAAACTCCTTCCAGAAAAGCCAATGCATCCGATTGCTCAATTATCGATTCCAAATCTTTTTTTTGAAGAGTTTTCCGTTTACCACTTACTTGTGTAAAAGCTTGAACAGTTAGAGATTCGACAAATAATTCCTGAGAAAATAGGAAAAGGTATATTATTCAAACTTAAAAGTCTTTTTTATTTAATCATATATAATTACAGTGGCTTTTCCCATTAAAAAAGCAGCTTCTTGGCTGATATTTTGAACGTCTGGATCCATTTTCACGATATGTTTAATTCTTGCAAGGGGTAATCTTAATAATTTCTCATTTTTCTCTTCTTCATTCTCTTGAAGTGAATTTTCAATATTTTCACTTGATGTCATATTATTATATTTCAAAATAAACTAATAAATTCAACGCTTTTAAATAAATTAGGTGAATATTAAATAAAATATTATAAAATACTTAAATTCAATCAACATTAATTTCTACCACCCTTTAAATTTTCACCTTTTTTCATCATTTTAATTTTAATTAAAAAATTTGGTTGACAGTAAAATTGGCGGTAAATGGAAAATCCCTAAATGAAAGATAAATTGAAAAAAAAGCACTAAAATTACACCAAATTCAAATCCCAAACGGTTCTAGTTTTTATAATTTTCAAATAAAAATTTAATTAATTTATTTTTTTTTATCTCTTTGATTAAAAAGAAAAAAAAAATTTTCTATAAGCATTCTAGTAGGTGTCCTTGAAAAACCAACGTGTGGAACGACGATAAATAAATAAGGGAAAGACAGAAATCAGAGAATTAGTAGTTAACAATTATAAAAAAAAAATTATCTTTTTAAGAGACATTTTAATAAAAGGTTTGTGTAGTTATATATTTTTTTTAAATTTATTACATTTCTTAGGAAATTAAAAGTTAGCATTAAAAATAAAAGAAAATTGAAGATAATAATATGAATGAAAAAAAAGTGCAGGAGATGGATTTGAACTCGCAAAGTTTGGTAAAGTGAGGATGGAAAAAATATAATTGTTGACAAATTTACCAACTCATCCACCTTTAATATTATTAATATAAAGAAAAATAGACCATTGAATAAAAGACCTATTAAAAACAAGTGGCATGTGTATTTGATAAGCCTTTTTTGATTGGCCGATAGCGAAACCGCTGACCAATCAGAGAGCTTCTTTTAGGAGGCTGTTGGTATCAAGTCTCTCTCTCTCTGCTTGTCGTTGTCCCATCAGTCGCCATAATGAGGGCAAGTGTTAAGTATCAAATCAGTGCTTATTTGTTTCAATAAAAGAAGCTACCTTTGATTGTGTTAGTTGAACCCACACTTTCCACATGTATTGCTCATGTTTGAACATTTACCTAAACGCTCTTCACACCTCAACCACCTGCGTGATGACTACCAACCATCTCAACTGTCGTGCATTAACTCCATCCAAGGATTCCTTCAAAACGCCTGCTTGCATCCTAATCCAGGTACCCTACGCCATCTTGCTTTCCTAATTATTAAATATTAATTGTAATCATTTATTAATCGTTTCCAAAATTGTTAATTTAAGAAAAGGGGAGGTAAATTTTCCCCTCACAGACTCCCATTCACATGGGCGTAGCCAGGGGAGGCAGGGGGGGCTATTGCCCCCCCTGGCTTGTCCTAAAAATTAAAAAAAAAAAAACAAATATGTATTTTTCCCATTGGGAATTTTTTTTTAACGCCCCAATCCACTACATTAATTTAATTTTTTTTATTAAATAAATAATCAATAATCTATGTATATATTAAATGCAAACTCGCCCCCCCTCTTCTCATAATGAGGGGTTGGCCCCCCTAACAAGATTTCTGGCTACGCCCATGCCCATTCATTATTTTTTTTGCCTATTGTCCGAACACATTTGATTGAATCTTATATTCGGCTGCCCTTTTCTTTTCCTTTTTTCCCATTTTCCTTTTTCCCCCCTCCTCATCCTTCCCCCCCCCCCCCCCCCCCTCCCAAAAGACATCATTTTTTCAAAATCTTAATTATTTTCTTTTAACGACCTTTCTCTTTATTATCTCCTCTCTTTATCTTTATTGTCTCAATATATTTGATTGAATCTTCCATTCCTCTCAAGTCTTTTAATTTTTTCCAAAACCTTAATTATTTTCTTTTACAATAATAAAACTTTTTTCTGGGAATTATTCCAATTTGACTGCCATAAATCTAACTCAATAACAAAAGATACAACTCCTTTTATTTCAATAACATTTCCTTTTGTAAATTTGATCTCTTTGACTCTTTAAATTTTCGAAGAGTATTTTTTAACATATTTTTTTTTTTTTACTTTCTCTTACCTCTATATATGCTAATATATAAAAAGAGAAAGTATTAGATTCATGTCAAAAATCCGATGTCAAAATTTTGATGGATATACACGTTTTGAGGTCCCCTGAATCCAAAAAAGTGGTTTTCGCTACATGGTCTGTCTGTTGGTGTGTGTGTGTGTCTGTGTTCATTTTTAAGCATGAAAGAATTGAGCTTTGAGGCTGAAATTTTATATTTAAGTTAGACATCCCCTGAGGCATGAAAATAGGCTTTTGATCAAAATCAGCCAAAAAGTACTGAACTACTACTTTACTGATGTACATTTTCAGTTTTTTCGATTTTCTCAAAATTTGCTCCAACGATTTTGTTTAAAATTCATAAATAATTATTTTTTTAGTTGCTCTTTAAAATGTTTATTCTCATTTTGCCATTGAAATCTTTCGAAGCACACCTTACTCTTTCTTTTTGGACTCAGGGGACCTCAAAACATGTATATCCATCAAAATCTCGACATCGACATTTTTGACATGATCGCAATACTTTCTCTATATATTTCATATATAGGGTAAGAGAAAGTAAAAAGCATTAATTTCTTATATACGTTTGTATCAGTGGCGTCATTTCAACTTTTTCGTAGCCACTGACTTGTATATGTGTTGAATGAACTTTTAATTTTAGAGCCAAATAAGCAAAAGAAACAAACTACTGTAAATAGTTACATGATCGGTTAAAAGATGGCTCCACCAGACCGATAAAATTATTAATCAAATGTTTTTTACTTATAAAAATTTTTATCTAGAATTTATAAATTATTTATAAAAAAAAGTAAAACTAACAAGTTACCTTAGAGCCAAGGGCGAATCTAGAGGTGTTTCTCGGGGGGGGGGGGGGGGGGGAATCTGGTGTGACTGCCCGCACAATACACAATTTTTTCTTAATTTCGGTAATTCAAAGGCGCATTCTGTACTTGTTTGCCAGAATATAAATACAAATCAAATATTTAAGTATTAATTTTTAAAATTTTACATTAAAAATAAAATTTTTTTCGAAAAAAAGTATTTTTTTTTTTCAAATTTCGGGGGGGGGGGTAATTACCCACTTTACCTCCCCCCTTGTATCCGCCCTTGCTTAGAGCAGCGTTTTCCAAACTGTGAGGCGCGCCTCCCTGGGAGGCGCGGACTAGTCTAAGGGGAGGCGCAAATATTAGCCACAGCGAGCAATTTTCTAAATTATTGCTAAAGTTTTATAAAAAAAAATAATTTTTTAGCAATAAAAATGTTTGTGTTTGTATTATTTGATAAAATAAGGGGGGGGGGGGGGAGGCGTCAAACGATTAAATATTTTTAAGAGAGGTGTGGTAACAAACTGTTTGAAAATCACCTGCCTTCTTGCCGTTGGTTACAGGAAAATTATTTGCATCCCGAAATTCCTATAACTTTTTGAGTTATTAATTCCTAAAGTTACGGTTTCTCCTTG